>SJYX01015894.1:226013-256645 GCA_006410675.1 Oreotragus oreotragus
GGGCTGGAGAAGAAGCTGTCACAATGTCGGAGAGATCTGGAGGTGGTGAACTCCAGGCTCTGTGGGGCAGAGCTGAGCTCAGAGGCCAGGAGGTCTCCGGAGAAGGAGAAAAGCAGCCTGATGAACAAAGCCTCCAACTATGAGGAGCTGAAGTTGCTTCGGCAGGAGAACCGCAAGAACATGCTGCTGTCTGTGGCCATTTTCCTCCTGCTAACCGTCATCTACGCCTACTGGGCCCTGTGAGGCTGTGATTTTTCCAGTCAGCCCCGGCTTCCCCTCAGCTCTGTGATCATAGCCAAGCAGGCCCTTCGAGCCTCGAGAGGACCAAGGTACAATGGCTGTTTCTCCCTGACCCAGACATGGGAGCAGGGCTTCCTGCTGGCCTGGCCCCTCTCGCCTCCCATTCCCGCTGTGGGGCTTGGGGCTCCAGAAGGACTTCGTGCTGCCTTGGCCCAGGGGAAAGGCAATAAGGAAACTGTGTGCCGAGAAAAAAACAAAAAAAAAAATCTACCCTGACAACTGACTCCTTGTTCTTGAATGCCCTACCATTTCCTCACTCAAAAGCAAATCTGAGACTACATTTTTGTCCATGATTCACAGTCATAACCTTGGTTCCTCCTTTTTCCTCTTCCCCTATCTGGTAAGTACTACTAGTTCTTTCCCATATTCATTCCTTTCTTTCCAAAGGTGTTTTCCAGGTCTTCACCATCTCACAGTATAGTATTCTAAGTGGTAAACCCCAGTCTCAAATCTGGCTATGTCTTTTTCAATATTTAACATCCCACACCTACCTCAGGGCCTGGTACGGAGCTACTGCCTAATAAATGGTCCATCGTCCCTAAATATGATCTCTACCTCTAATCCATACTGCCACCAGACATCTAAAACACAAATTTGTACAAACTACACACCATTCAGAGTTTTGATGTCTTTTCACTGCCATGTGGCAGTAAATTAGTTTAGCCTGACCCTGGAAGTGCTCGATGAAATTTCATTCTACTACTGATGTGAATACTGTTCTGATTAATCTCCCTAATGGAAACTCTTTTATTCATCTGAACAGACTGATTACATATCCCAGGCACTGTGCTAAGCCTTGGAGAATAGAACGGGAGTATAAGGAAGCCACTGTCCTTATAATCCAGTATTTGTGTTCTCCTAATACCCCTTAAATATTTCTATTAGTACTTGATGGTTCTCCTTAAGATAGAAAGCCTTTCTCATCCTCTCAGCATACTTAAGTACTGCAGTCAGTAAATATGGATGCTCACCAAATGTGGAAATAAGGTTCTTTTTGGAAGGTGAAATAAGGCCAAAGAGGTAACAGATAATACCAATAAACAATGTCTACCATTTACTGAGCATTTACTGTGCGCCAGGCATTGTGCTAAGTGATATATTATTTTGGAGAGGGTGATGGCACCCCACTCCAGTACTCTTTCCTGGAAAATCCCATGGACAGAGGAGCCTGGTAGGCTGCAGTCCATGGGGTCGCAAAGAGTTGGACACGACTGAGCGACTTCACTTTCACTTTTCACTTTCATGCATTGGAGAAGGAAATGGCAACCCACTCCAGTGTTCTTGCCTGGAGAATCCCAGGGAGGGGTAAACCTGATGGGCTGCCGTCTATGGGGTCACACAGTCGGACACGACTGAAGCGACTTAGCAGCAGCAGCAAACTGCTTGATTCACTCCAGAAGACGGTTTTGAAATGAGATTTGGGGACACTCAAATCTAAGGTAACTAAGCTATTTTAGCTGTCTCTCTGGCCTTGAGAGTTCCTTCAAGGTAGGCCGATTTGCATCCCCACTGTGACACACATAGATTCTCTATTTATGTACTGTTGCTTAAGTACGTCATCATCACCACCCACAAACGTTAAAAAATACTTATGTGGGCAACTAATTATACTGAGAGGTATCCTTGGAGATCACGAAAAAGATGTCCTGAGATTATGCAAAAGGAGGTATTAATTTGCAATGAAATGATTTACCATTTCATGTCTGCACAATTGGTAACTGATACAGGTTTTTGCCTCTCCTTGACATCCTTAATTTCAAGCCTATTGAGGCCTTCCTCAAATCAGTAATACTCTCCAAGTGCCACCAGAATGCAAGCTCTATAAATATGCTAACGACTTTGTTTTACCCCAACAAAAAAAAACAGTATTAGGCACATAGCAGGCTCTTAATAAATTTGTTTAAAGAATTTGTATGATGGGCTACAAGGTGCTTCTAACATCACAACCCTTCCAGGTAAATATTCCCTGATTACTCACCAGCAAATAGGTATAAAGAGGTTAAAGGTTGCCCCAGTGCACAGGAATTAATATAGGACCGTCTCACTCTAAAATCTGTGCTCTCAGTGATCACCTACTACGTGCTAAGCAACTTCTCTCTCAACTCCATCACCACTCTCCCCATTCTGAGACTGCCTCCTCCCATTTCCAGAAACAGGATCACCTAACACTCTTACTTCAGCCCTTAACCTAAACTATCAAAAGAAAACAAAGGCCTAATCTGTGCTTCTTGGCAAGCATATGCCAAATGTAAGCCTATGCCAGCTTTCAGGAGGAAACTGGTGAATATCAAGCAGTCTGACCCTTCAGACATAATTCTTTATTGAATCCAAATCCTCTCAGATGGCTATTTCATTGACAAAGTTAATTTTAATTATTCATACAGATTTAAAACTTTAAAGAGGAAATTTGTTTTAGCCATACAACCTATTACCATTTATTACTACCTCTGACTCCCAAGTTATGCTAGAGGAAAAAAAATATCTAAGCTCTTTTCCTTTTTCTAGTCAGGTGAAGAGAATGAACTTTGATAGTTCATTCCTTTCATCCCTCTCTCCCAACTCAAGACTCAGCAGAATTATGGATGTGGTAGTGTTCAGTAAAACAAAAACACACATTTTCTCAGACCCAGAGAAATGACATAGGTCAAGTTACCATGCATACATGTGACAAAAATGAGGGAACTTTCCTGGATCTCTATGCCTCCCTCAGTTCATGAAGCTAATTTCAGTGTCTCTGTCTTTTCACTGTGCCAGGCATTCATTGCTGTACATGGAAAACCGACCTTGAAATTGAATGGCCATCTATTTCTTCTTTGATTGTCCTACCTTCTAGCAAGGAGAGATCAAAGGCAGGCTTCTTCCCCACTTCCATCAGGATCATGCAGATTTCCTAAGATCACAATTGCGACTTTTAAGCAGTAAGACACAACACATGTAAGACTTTCTTCCCTCCTTTTCTTGTCCATTTCCTCCAGTCATAAGGGTCTATCAAACACATATCCCAGGATGAAGTACATCAGGTATTTTGTTGCTATTCTTAAGTTTGTAGCATAATACAAATCTTCCTTTTTCTTTCTACAGCTTTGTAAGCTTTGAACCAGAAGAAAAAAAAAAAAGCTACAGCAAGAGAAAATGGACTTTCTTTAGCTTGGTATCTTTCACATCACAGTATGCAGAGAAGGAAATAACAGGGAATAGGTGAAGAGAGGCTAAATATGCCCAAGAATATGGGAAATATAAGATGGGCAAGTAAATGTATTCTTTCACCTCCCCTCCTCCCTTCACCTCCCCTCCTCACTACCAGAACAAACCTAACTTTTTTCCTATCTCAGTCACTAGTAAAGAGTGCATTTCTCACAAAAGCAGTTGGTATACAGTTCTCACTCAAATACTGGCTAAGTATGTTGTGTTTTTGTACCCTGGAAGAAATTCTCCTCTATGCCCTCTGAACAAAGTCAAATAAACAAGCAAGTCAACCAAAATGAGAACACCAATGTTTTTGGAAGAAATTTTATTTGACAGTGTTAAGGGAAGGTAAATGAAACAAGCAAACACAGTTAGGATAGGAGAACGCCAGACCTAGTGACTAACTTGGCAGAAAATGAGGAAGCAAAGAGACCTTGGTGTTGAACAGCATCCACACAGTGGTGCTGGAGGAAGAGGAAGATTTGTTTGTGTAGGCCAGGTGCACCACAGATTCTAACTATCCAGCTTCAATGAAGTACTTGTCAACCTCTCTAATCATTTCTCTCTTTTTAAATAAACATCAAGGCAGTATTTGCAGCCTTTTCTTTTCTCCCTAAGTTCACAGATCCTTGTGTCTCTCTTTGGACAGATAACCTCTTATCATAGTTAAGCAGAGAGGTGGGGGCAGGATATTCCTGATAGGAGGAACTATATGAATAAAGAGGTGGGGACACAATTCAACCAGGGCTAAATGGCAAACCATCAAAAGGGAAACAGACACCTTAGGTAACATATAGACTTCACTTCTGGGGACACCTTAAGTGTAATTTGGCAAAACACAAAGTTTATATGTAAAAGAATTGAAACTTGAGTGCCTATAATTCCACTTATCTGGCAGGTATATAAGAGATCAAAACCTCAATAATGTCCACTGGATAAGACATTTTGATCCTTTCTTGATCCTTGGCCAGGACCTGCAAAATGTGGGAGCTAAAGTTTATAGGAATAGAGGGAGAAAGGCTGAAAACAGATGGGTTAAGACCTTTATTAGTGATAGCACTGAACCTCAAACTAAGGATTTTGGATTCTGTTGTCTTATGGAGGTAAAAAGACTAGGCATGAAGTCAAAAAGCCTGAATTCAAATTCTGACTCTGCAACATACAAGCTACGTGTCTACGTGTCCTTGGGCAAATGAAGTTTTGAGAAACTATTTCTATCTACTTATTTATAAAATGGCATATGTCCTACTTTATCTCCTGTTTCCATAGGATTCCTCTGAGAATCAAATGATAGTCTTGATTTTAAACCCAGAACCACTGGAATTCTGACTCTGAAGTCTCCAGAGCTTTCTCCACTACAGTACACTCACTTTAATCTTTATCGACCTGTTTTATGTACTAGTGCTGTTCTTTTAACTAAATTTTAAGTTTACATGAGTGGAGATGTCTTTTACTTTTTTACTATTCAAAGACTCTTCTGAAACTACTCCATATTATACAATCACCGGAAGTCTCACAAAGAAGCCATATCNCGTGCTGCGATTCATGGGGTCACAAAGAGTCGGACACGAGTGAGCAACTGAACTGAACTGAAGATTTTTTCAGGAGTCGATTTTATGAGTCCAATTCTTGTATCTCCTCAGATCTCGGAAAGCACTAAAATCCTTCATGGTGACAGCTTTTCTTCATGACTAACAGAAAGCTTCACGAGACAAGCAGAAATCTTCTGGAAAAACACATGCTTGATTGCATGTATTCTCTTCACCAAAATAACTTATTTTCCCTGCCTCTTCCCCCTTGCCTCTTTAGAGCAGTTCTCAGAGCTATCTGAGGTGCAATTTCCTGGGTTGCAGTTCTCATTTTTCCCCAAATAAAATAAACTCACAACTCTCACAATTGTGTGTTTTTTTAAGTCAACACAGAGAAAGACAAATATCATATGATATCGCTTCTATGTGGAATCTAAAAATAAAAATGGTGCAAATGAACTTTTTTTGATGGTTAAAGGCAATTAATAAAACATTCAATATTTATTCTTGATATATTAAAAATTCAATAAAATAGAAATAAACATATATTCCTTAACATAATAAAATACTTAGCACAATACTTAATAAGGAAACAATTGAAGAATCCCCCATTAAACTAAGGAAAAAGACAGGACTCATTATCACCACCATTTAATATTTTCTGAAGCCATTAGCCAACACAATTAGATAGGAAAAAGAAATCAGAAATATAAAAATAGAAAATGAAGTCATTATCACTGTTTAAAAATAAGATGATTATATGGCTAGAAAATCCAAGAGAATCAACTGAAAAATGATTAAAAACAATTATAGAATTGAGTAAGAGACAGTAACTAGGTATGAAATTTATAATCATCAATAGTCTTTCAGGTGTGAAAAACACTGAAGAGATAAAAGATATAATGAATGATAACAAAATTAAAATGGCAAACATAAAGGATACAATGGGGAAAAGACAATATTTTCACTAGTGACATAAAATATAAAATACTAAGAAATAGACTTAAGAAATGGACAAGACTTTTAAAAACTTCTAAAAATGCCTGAGAGACACACATATCAAAACACAAGACTTTTTAAAATGGTAAGGAATATCACGCTCTTGGATGAAATAAAATCAATGTCACTGGAAGCAACCTAGATGTCCATCGACAGAGGAATGGATAAAGATGTTGTATGTATACACAATGGGATATTATTCAGGCATTAAAAAGGATGAAAGAATGCCATTTACAGCAACTTGGATGGACCAAGGACATCAACCCTATAGGAGATGAGCAATTTCACAGAAAGGGATAAACAAATGTCTCTGGAATATATAAAATGTGCTTAACCTAGGTCATGATAAGATAACTGTAAATTAAAACTGTATGAAGACCATTTTTCACTTCTCAAATTACCACTATGTTGTTGGCATGGGTATGAGGAAGCATTTCATATGTTGCTGGTGGAAAGGGATGCTGGTGCAACCTCTGTGGAGGACAATATGGCAACTTTCTCAAAACTGCAAACGCATATACCCTTTGACCAGCAATGCCATTTCTAGAGATTCATCATCAACAAAATAATGCATGTACAAGGTAGGGTTTAGGAAACCTCCATCAGACTAACCAAGCGAGGTTGCTGCCAGAAACAGGGAGATGGCCTTGGATCTCTGTCAGGCCTTGTGTAGGAGATCCCCTTGTGCTTTCAGGAAAAGTGAGGCCAAGGACACCAGCAGAGCCAACATCTGCTATTCTTGGGGCTGCTGACAACATGCAAGATGCGGATGGAGAGGCTGCTGTGCCCTACCCGTTCTTCTGGCAATTGTGGACATCTAGCTTTGTGGTGAGCACAGACCATCCAAAGATCCCCAGAGCAGAGATGGTCATCAGGGAGAATCCTGGATTCACAATGGATGAAACCCATGGTTGTTGTTTTTTCTGGTGGGGAAGAAAAGGACCCATTTTTCCTGACACTAATGAAAGGGTGAAAAATATAGTTTATTTTTCTTTTTTAAGAACTAATACTATTGCCCTTCCCATCAGACATCTGCCTCTACTATATGTTGCAAAAAAACCTGGTAATCTGGCCTTTATACTATAAATTTGTAAAATCCAGGTTTGATATCCAGATACTCCAGTGTCTGTCAACTTTAGCAACCACTTAATCACTCTGTGCCTCAGTTTATCTGTAAAATGGGAAAAATAATACCTGTCTCTAGGACTATACCATAAATGTATACAAAAGAACTTTTTAATAGTTAAAGGGCCTATAGAAGTTCCAGCTGAAGAATAAAATATAAACCACTTCAGAATTAATGAACTGGGATTGTAGACCTCCCTCAGATACAGGTATAGTCTGTAGGTTACTCTTCTAACAAGGTGGTATTCAGTGTCTATGGAGCAGCCCCATCTCTGCCTCAACATTTTTATGTGAGTGGATTTAGTTAACCATGTATATACCTGTCTTGCATGGCTAACACTTTCCTTCCTATTCCAGAATGAATGCACACCCTCAGCTCAACTTCCCAGGAGGGAAAGCAACTGTATGGCTTAAGAAAGAAGAGACTGAGGCAGGAATCATGTGTTTTGTGCAAGGACAAGTTTTGAGATTATTCCCCTGAGACAAGCTTGAAGCAACTGAGACTTAAATAGGATCCTGGGAAAGATGGTATCAGTGAAATATCATCTCAGTTGGTGCTCACCGTAAACCAAGCCATTCCATTGGAGAGGGAGACCTACCAATGTTGTGCCAGAAGCCGGAAGCTGGATATCCACCTTCAGGGCCATTTTTGTCTATGTGAGTCATAGCTGAGCTTCTGATATCATCCCAATGCTACCAGGTGGGCTAGTAAGCAGGGTCACAGCTAGAGACAAAAGTAGTTATTTCAGGTCCTGGATAGGCAGCAACCTTGGAAAAAGAGTCCTTCCCATTACTTAGATCCTTTGCCATCACTCCCATTGGCAAATGCTGCCTTTCCTCAAAGCATGGATACAAAGGTATCTCATTTTGTCTTTAATTTATAAATGGATAGGTGTCTTGAAGAGCATTTAGACATAAGTAATAGAAACCTGGACTTGCCTAGCAGCAGAGTGGCTAGGAATCCACCTGACAATGCAGGGGACATGGGTTTGATCCTTGGTCCAGGCAGATCCTACATGCTGCAGAGCAACTAAGTCCATGTGCATCAACTACTGAGCCCACAATCTAGAGCCTGCAAGCTGCAACTGCTGAGCCTGTGTGCTGCAACTACTGAAGCTGGTGTGCCTAGAGCCTGTGCTTTGCAACGAGAAGCCACAACAATGAGAAGCCTGTGCACCGCAATCAAGAGTAGCCCTGCTCACCACAGCTAGGGAAAGCCTAGCAGCAACAAAGACCCAGCACAACGAAAAATCTTGTGGNCTGCAACTGCTGAGCCTGTGTGCTGCAACTACTGAAGCTGGTGTGCCTAGAGCCTGTGCTTTGCAACGAGAAGCCACAGCAATGGGAAGCCTGTGCACCGCAATCAAGAGTAGCCCTGCTCACCACAGCTAGGGAAAGCCTAGCAGCAACAAAGACCCAGCACAACGAAAAATCTTGTGTTTTTTTTGTTTTTTTTTTAAGAGTAAATCTTAAGAACTTTCATCAGAAAAAAAAAATCTATTAAAAAAAAAGAAACAGAAACCCACTCAAATTTTCATAGATTTGGGGGGCAGGGAATAATAATAAGTACAGCAAGCCCTCATGAGTTCTGGAATCAGAAACCAGAAAACCAACAGAACCCCAGTCACTGTCTCAGTTTCTCTGGGGTAGGAAGCCCTCGCATCGCTGCACATCTCCTTCATGTATGTTCCCCTGCTTTGTCACTACTTTGTGTGCATGCGCTCAGGTGTTTCAGTCGTGTCCTACTCTTTGCGACCCTGCAGATCATAGCCAGCCAGGCTCCTCTGTTCATAGATTTTCCCCAGCAAGAATACTGGAGTGGGTTGCCAGGCCCTCCTCCAGGGGCTCTTCCCAACCCAGGGATGGAACTCCCGTCTTTTGCACTACAGGCAGATTCTTTACCACTGAGTCACCAGGCTTTAGCACAGCCTAAATATGGTCACTCCAACTTCAACTTTATATATGACTTCCTCCTATTCCCAGACAAGGAAACAAGTCTTCAAAATTAAACTATGTTCTAGCTAGAATTTTATACCCAACCAAACTACCAGTTAAACACGAGGAAAGAATGAAGACAGAATGACACATGATGACTCAAAAAAAAAAAAGTGCTTCAGTAAACCAAGTGAATCAGTACAGTGGATAAAATGAGATCCAGGAAATGAGAAAACTAATAGAAGGAAGGGAATAAAGAAATTCTAGAATGAAAAAGGGCCCAAAAGGGTAATTAGTTGTGAAGAAAGCAAATGATAAGCGGGCTCGGAAAGATCTCTAGAGGGTGAAATGGAATTGACAGATCATCTTTCTGAAGGTCTATGACAGATCTGATAAAGGATTAAAGATATGGATATGGAAAACTCTGCCTATTTAAGATGAACATCATCTCCAGGGAAAACACTAAATTTCACAAAAGGAAGCATTCTATAATAAGTAACATTTACAGAATCCAAATTATGTAAAAATAAACTAAAATTTGTGATATAATGATTTTTGAAAGATGCAAAGAAGGGTAGAGGTTTACCCTCATTTTCTATAACACAAAGTCAGTAGACAATGTCTAAACTTTATCATCAAGAAGTGGCAGTCTTAGGGCTTTGTGCAGGAATATGGTAAAACACCTCAAAGAGTTGATAATGGATAAAAGGACACTATTATTTTTTAAGAACTTTCACATACTATCTTTTTGACTTTAAGAAAAATAGATCTAAAGTACACCTGCTGCTGCTGCTAAGTCATGTCCGACTCAGTGCGACCCCATAGATGGCAGCCCACCAGGCTTCCCCATCCCTGGGATTCTCCAGGCAAGAACACTGGAGTGGGTTGCCATTTCCTTCTCCAATGCATGAAAGTGAAAAGTGAAAGTGAAATCGCTCAGTCGTGTCTGACTCTTAGTGACCCCATGGACTGCAGCCTACCAGGCCCCTACATCTATGGGATTTTCCAGGTAAGAGTACTGGAGTAGAGTGCCATTGCCTTTTCCTACCCACCCCCAAATAGAATATACTTACAATGCAGAAGACCTGGGTTTGATCCCTGGGTCGGAAAGATCCCCTGAAGGGAATGGCAACAAGCTTCAGTATCCTTGCCTGGAGAATTCCATGCACAGAGGAGCCTGGTGGGCTACAGTCCATGGGGTCACAAAGAGTCAGACACGACTGGCTGACTAACCCTTCACCCTCAAATAAAAACCTATCCCAGACCCTTTTAACAAATACTTTCATCATCACCTACAGTTACTACTTAATCCAAATTTTCTACTTCAGCCTAAGGGAATTTGTTTTCCTCCTAGCTTCCTGGTGTCCCCATCTGACCTAACTAGCTTAACATTCAGCACTTCCATTCTCTCCCTTATCAAACTTTCATCTCACTGACTTCTGTGACTGTTTTCTGGTTTTTCTACCTTTCTGGCTGTTCTTTTCTTTCCTCTGCCTGTTTCCTCCCTCTGCCTCTCAAAAATGAAAATTCATTCAAGGCTCACTCCCCACTCCTTCAATCTTTTCTCTCTCCCAATTTCTCATCCACCCTCATGATTTAAACCTGCAACTCCTTGCAACTGACCCACAAATCAACTCTAACCTCTTTCCTAAGTTTCAATTAAAAAATCTACCCTGGTCCAATAATGACTCCGGGAACCCATCGAGTAACATGACTAAAAAGAAGCGGGAGAATCTGGGCATTGCTTTAGAGATCGATGGGCTGGAGAAGAAGCTGTCACAATGTCGGAGAGATCTGGAGGTGGTGAACTCCAGGCTCTGTGGGGCAGAGCTGAGCTCAGAGGCCAGGAGGTCTCCGGAGAAGGAGAAAAGCAGCCTGATGAACAAAGCCTCCAACTATGAGGAGCTGAAGTTGCTTCGGCAGGAGAACCGCAAGAACATGCTGCTGTCTGTGGCCATTTTCCTCCTGCTAACCGTCATCTACGCCTACTGGGCCCTGTGAGGCTGTGATTTTTCCAGTCAGCCCCGGCTTCCCCTCAGCTCTGTGATCATAGCCAAGCAGGCCCTTCGAGCCTCGAGAGGACCAAGGTACAATGGCTGTTTCTCCCTGACCCAGACATGGGAGCAGGGCTTCCTGCTGGCCTGGCCCCTCTCGCCTCCCATTCCCGCTGTGGGGCTTGGGGCTCCAGAAGGACTTCGTGCTGCCTTGGCCCAGGGGAAAGGCAATAAGGAAACTGTGTGCCGAGAAAAAAACAAAAAAAAAAATCTACCCTGACAACTGACTCCTTGTTCTTGAATGCCCTACCATTTCCTCACTCAAAAGCAAATCTGAGACTACATTTTTGTCCATGATTCACAGTCATAACCTTGGTTCCTCCTTTTTCCTCTTCCCCTATCTGGTAAGTACTACTAGTTCTTTCCCATATTCATTCCTTTCTTTCCAAAGGTGTTTTCCAGGTCTTCACCATCTCACAGTATAGTATTCTAAGTGGTAAACCCCAGTCTCAAATCTGGCTATGTCTTTTTCAATATTTAACATCCCACACCTACCTCAGGGCCTGGTACGGAGCTACTGCCTAATAAATGGTCCATCGTCCCTAAATATGATCTCTACCTCTAATCCATACTGCCACCAGACATCTAAAACACAAAATTTGTACAAACTACACACCATTCAGAGTTTTGATGTCTTTTCACTGCCATGTGGCAGTAAATTAGTTTAGCCTGACCCTGGAAGTGCTCGATGAAATTTCATTCTACTACTGATGTGAATACTGTTCTGGTTAATCTCCCTAATGGAAACTCCTCTTTTATTCATCTGAACAGACTGATTACATATCCCAGGCACTGTGCTAAGCCTTGGAGAATAGAACGGGAGTATAAGGAAGCCACTGTCCTTATAATCCAGTATTTGTGTTCTCCTAATACCCCTTAAATATTTCTATTAGTACTTGATGGTTCTCCTTAAGACAGAAAGCCTTTCTCATCCTCTCAGCATACTTAAGTACTGCAGTCAGTAAATATGGATGCTCACCAAATGTGGAAATAAGGTTCTTTTTGGAAGGTGAAATAAGGCCAAAGAGGTAACAGATAATACCAATAAACAATGTCTACCATTTACTGAGCATTTACTGTGCGCCAGGCATTGTGCTAAGTGATATATTATTTTGGAGAGGGTGATGGCACCCCACTCCAGTACTCTTTCCTGGAAAATCCCATGGACAGAGGAGCCTGGTAGGCTGCAGTCCATGGGGTCGCAAAGAGTTGGACACAACTGAGCGACTTCACTTTCACTTTTCACTTTCATGCATTGGAGAAGGAAATGGCAACCCACTCCAGTGTTCTTGCCTGGAGAATCCCAGGGAGGGGTAAACCTGATGGGCTGCCGTCTATGGGGTCACACAGTCGGACACGACTGAAGCGACTTAGCAGCAGCAGCAAACTGCTTGATTCACTCCAGAAGACGGTTTTGAAATGAGATTTGGGGACACTCAAATCTAAGGTAACTAAGCTATTTTAGCTGTCTCTCTGGCCTTGAGAGTTCCTTCAAGGTAGGCCGATTTGCATCCCCACTGTGACACACATAGATTCTCTATTTATGTACTGTTGCTTAAGTACGTCATCATCACCACCCACAAACGTTAAAAAATACTTATGTGGGCAACTAATTATACTGAGAGGTATCCTTGGAGATCACGAAAAAGATGTCCTGAGATTATGCAAAAGGAGGTATTAATTTGCAATGAAATGATTTACCATTTCATGTCTGCACAATTGGTAACTGATACAGGTTTTTGCCTCTCCTTGACATCCTTAATTTCAAGCCTATTGAGGCCTTCCTCAAATCAGTAATACTCTCCAAGTGCCACCAGAATGCAAGCTCTATAAATATGCTAAGGACTTTGTTTTACCCCAACAAAAAAAAACAGTATTAGGCACATAGCAGGCTCTTAATAAATTTGTTTAAAGAATTTGTATGATGGGCTACAAGGTGCTTCTAACATCACAACCCTTCCAGGTAAATATTCCCTGATTACTCACCAGCAAATAGGTATAAAGAGGTTAAAGGTTGCCCCAGTGCACAGGAATTAATATAGGACCGTCTCACTCTAAAATCTGTGCTCTCAGTGATCACCTACTACGTGCTAAGCAACTTCTCTCTCAACTCCATCACCACTCTCCCCATTCTGAGACTGCCTCCTCCCATTTCCAGAAACAGGATCACCTAACACTCTTACTTCAGCCCTTAACCTAAACTATCAAAAGAAAACAAAGGCCTAATCTGTGCTTCTTGGCAAGCATATGCCAAATGTAAGCCTATGCCAGCTTTCAGGAGGAAACTGGTGAATATCAAGCAGTCTGACCCTTCAGACATAATTCTTTATTGAATCCAAATCCTCTCAGATGGCTATTTCATTGACAAAGTTAATTTTAATTATTCATACAGATTTAAAACTTTAAAGAGGAAATTTGTTTTAGCCATACAACCTATTACCATTTATTACTACCTCTGACTCCCAAGTTATGCTAGAGGAAAAAAAATATCTAAGCTCTTTTCCTTTTTCTAGTCAGGTGAAGAGAATGAACTTTGATAGTTCATTCCTTTCATCCCTCTCTCCCAACTCAAGACTCAGCAGAATTATGGATGTGGTAGTGTTCAGTAAAACAAAAACACACATTTTCTCAGACCCAGAGAAATGACATAGGTCAAGTTACCATGCATACATGTGACAAAAATGAGGGAACTTTCCTGGATCTCTATGCCTCCCTCAGTTCATGAAGCTAATTTCAGTGTCTCTGTCTTTTCACTGTGCCAGGCATTCATTGCTATACATGGAAAACCGACCTTGAAATTGAATGGCGNCTTGGCAAGCATATGCCAAATGTAAGCCTATGCCAGCTTTCAGGAGGAAACTGGTGAATATCAAGCAGTCTGACCCTTCAGACATAATTCTTTATTGAATCCAAATCCTCTCAGATGGCTATTTCATTGACAAAGTTAATTTTAATTATTCATACAGATTTAAAACTTTAAAGAGGAAATTTGTTTTAGCCATACAACCTATTACCATTTATTACTACCTCTGACTCCCAAGTTATGCTAGAGGAAAAAAAATATCTAAGCTCTTTTCCTTTTTCTAGTCAGGTGAAGAGAATGAACTTTGATAGTTCATTCCTTTCATCCCTCTCTCCCAACTCAAGACTCAGCAGAATTATGGATGTGGTAGTGTTCAGTAAAACAAAAACACACATTTTCTCAGACCCAGAGAAATGACATAGGTCAAGTTACCATGCATACATGTGACAAAAATGAGGGAACTTTCCTGGATCTCTATGCCTCCCTCAGTTCATGAAGCTAATTTCAGTGTCTCTGTCTTTTCACTGTGCCAGGCATTCATTGCTGTACATGGAAAACCGACCTTGAAATTGAATGGCCATCTATTTCTTCTTTGATTGTCCTACCTTCTAGCAAGGAGAGATCAAAGGCAGGCTTCTTCCCCACTTCCATCAGGATCATGCAGATTTCCTAAGATCACAATTGCGACTTTTAAGCAGTAAGACACAACACATGTAAGACTTTCTTCCCTCCTTTTCTTGTCCATTTCCTCCAGTCATAAGGGTCTATCAAACACATATCCCAGGATGAAGTACATCAGGTATTTTGTTGCTATTCTTAAGCTTGTAGCATAATACAAATCTTCCTTTTTCTTTCTACAGCTTTGTAAGCTTTGAACCAGAAGAAAAAAAAAAAAGCTACAGCAAGAGAAAATGGACTTTCTTTAGCTTGGTATCTTTCACATCACAGTATGCAGAGAAGGAAATAACAGGGAATAGGTGAAGAGAGGCTAAATATGCCCAAGAATATGGGAAATATAAGATGGGCAAGTAAATGTATTCTTTCACCTCCCCTCCTCCCTTCACCTCCCCTCCTCACTACCAGAACAAACCTAACTTTTTTCCTATCTCAGTCACTAGTAAAGAGTGCAGTTCTCACAAAAGCAGTTGGTATACAGTTCTCACTCAAATACTGGCTAAGTATGTTGTGTTTTTGTACCCTGGAAGAAATTCTCCTCTATGCCCTCTGAACAAAGTCAAATAAACAAGCAAGTCAACCAAAATGAGAACACCAATGTTTTTGGAAGAAATTTTATTTGACAGTGTTAAGGGAAGGTAAATGAAACAAGCAAACACAGTTAGGATAGGAGAACGCCAGACCTAGTGACTAACTTGGCAGAAAATGAGGAAGCAAAGAGACCTTGGTGTTGAACAGCATCCACACAGTGGTGCTGGAGGAAGAGGAAGATTTGTTTGTGTAGGCCAGGTGCACCACAGATTCTAACTATCCAGCTTCAATGAAGTACTTGTCAACCTCTCTAATCATTTCTCTCTTTTTAAATAAACATCAAGGCAGTATTTGCAGCCTTTTCTTTTCTCCCTAAGTTCACAGATCCTTGTGTCTCTCTTTGGACAGATAACCTCTTATCATAGTTAAGCAGAGAGGTGGGGGCAGGATATTCCTGATAGGAGGAACTATATGAATAAAGAGGTGGGGACACAATTCAACCAGGGCTAAATGGCAAACCATCAAAAGGGAAACAGACACCTTAGGTAACATATAGACTTCACTTCTGGGGACACCTTAAGTGTAATTTGGCAAAACACAAAGTTTATATGTAAAAGAATTGAAACTTGAGTGCCTATAATTCCACTTATCTGGCAGGTATATAAGAGATCAAAACCTCAATAATGTCCACTGGATAAGACATTTTGATCCTTTCTTGATCCTTGGCCAGGACCTGCAAAATGTGGGAGCTAAAGTTTATAGGAATAGAGGGAGAAAGGCTGAAAACAGATGGGTTAAGACCTTTATTAGTGAAAGCACTGAACCTCAAACTAAGGATTTTGGATTTTGTTGTCTTATGGAGGTAAAAAGACTAGGCATGAAGTCAAAAAGCCTGAACTCAAATTCTGACTCTGCAACATACAAGCTACGTGTCTACGTGTCCTTGGGCAAATGAAGTTTTGAGAAACTATTTCTATCTATTTCTATCTACTTATTTATAAAATGGCATATGTCCTACTTTATCTCCTGTTTCCATAGGATTCCTCTGAGAATCAAATGATAGTCTTGATTTTAAACCCAGAACCACTGGAATTCTGACTCTGAAGTCTCCAAAGCTTTCTCCACTACAGTACACTCACTTTAATCTTTATCGACCTGTTTTATGTACTAGTGCTGTTCTTTTAACTAAATTTTAAGTTTACATGAGTGGAGATGTCTTTTACTTTTTTACTATTCAAAGACTCTTCTGAAACTACTCCATATTATACAATCACCGGAAGTCTCACAAAGAAGCCATATCCAACTATAGAAAAAGTTTTTATCCATTGTGCTGTGCTAATTATAGCCCACATTAAAAAAAAAAGTCTGCAGAAAGGACACATGATTACTGGCCAAGTTTATCAAGACATTCAAGGGCATTAGACTACTAACTCTGACTTGAACTAAGCAGAATAAACAAAGCCAACAGTAAGTCAGGGGTTCCACTTCTAAAGAATTTATTTGTTCTGCTTATTTCAAGATAGTTAAACAGAAATTTGAAACACTTACGTCTTGACTTTCAAATGCATGAATAAGTACTCTTCTGGATACACATCTAAACTTCAATCTATATGAGTTATTCATAACCCAAGGAATTCGAAATTCTGTAAGGCCATGCAGTTATATAAGAAATCTGTTTAAGTATTATCTCTAATATATCTTAACAAATGAGTAACACTTCTTCAACTGGATGTAGATTCTTGTGTGACTAATAAAGATAACTTGATTTAAAAGCATTACTGAAAGCATTGCAGCTTTTTGCTGTGTGTTTGTTCCAGCAAAAGATACTAAAACTACAATTATAATCTTGTTGGGAGGGAATCTAACAATTTTTGGACCTCAAAAATGATACATCTTATTAGAAAAAGAATCATAAGCTCACATTCCATGATTTATAGATATTAAGTGCTTCAGGTGAAAGAGGAAAGGTAACATTTAGACTTCACTCCTGGGAACACCTTAAGTGTAATTCAGCAAAACACAAAGTTTATATGTAAAAAATTTGAAACTTAAATGCCTATAATTCCACTTATCTGGCAGGTATATAAGAGATCAAAACCTCAATAATGTCCACTGGATAAGACATTTTGATCCTCTCTTGATCCTGGAAAAGGTCTCTGGTTGTATACTTTGTATTCTACACATCCTATTTTAAACCCATGGCACAGCCTGCTGGGATGCTGACATTACTGCAACCTACAATTCCCCGCCCCCAACAGGATGGACACCTGTGATATGTTTACCTCAGTGTTCCCCAACCTTTTTGGCACAAGGCACTAGTTTCATGGAAGATAATTTTTCTACAGATAAGGGTGGGAAGATGGTTTCAGGATGATTCAAGAGCGGTACAATTTATTATCCCTCCACTGATCGGACAGGAGGCGGAGCTCAGATGGTTATGTGAGGGGGACTGGTTGTAAATACAGACAAAGCTTCACTTGTTCACCTGACACTCACCTCCTGCTGTGTGGCACAGTTCCTAATAGGCCACGGACCAGTACTGGTAAATGGCCCAGGGGTTGAGAACCCCTGGTTTACCCCACCAAATCTTTCCCCCAACTCCCTACATCAGAAATTATGCTAGATTCATTTTGGAAACTTTCAGTAAGAGTACTCTCTCCTGCTAGTACCCTCAAACTCCCAAATCTCCACTGGTAAATTCTTGCAAACAGCACCTTTATTTTCCTACTTCTTACCACAGAGACCAGTGGGATTTCCCCTAACAATCAAATATCTATTTATCAGCCCCACTCCTTTTCCTAAATCTGTCTTCCTTCACAGGTGTCAGTGGCCTTCCTAGATCAGCTCTAAAAATCAACTCTGAGGTGGTGTCTCTCACTTCTCCAAACCCCAGAGGCTGTTTTGTTGTTTAAAACAGACAAACTATAATCCTCTCCTGATTAGTTTTTGTTAAGTTCTGATAAACTTGTATTCCTTGAGAGATAGTACTTAGACACCAAGAAGAATGAAACTGAAGCACACAGAAGGTCATGTGAGAAGTCAATTTGTCACCAATAATTTATCAAGAAAGATATTTTAAAAACAATAGACAAAAAGAAATAAAATAAAAACAATAGACAACTGTGTTAGAGTTCACCTAATTATAATACAGGAAAAACATAATCAACACCCTTTCCTCAAAGCCATTTATTCTCAACCTTCAAAAATGATAACCAGACTTTTAGCTCCAGTGAAACCCTTTGCCACACACCACATAACAGGATGCCTGCCCAAGCCAACAGTGCCCCATAACAGAGAAGTATAGAGACACAAGAGCCTACGGCAGGTACAATGAGGGAATCAGACTGTGAGGCTCCAGCTCTCTGCTGTATCCCTGCTCACTTTATCTATTTCAATTCAGTTCAGTTCAGTCGCTCAGTCGTGTCCGACTCTGCAACCCCATGAATAGCAGCAGGCCAGGCCTCCCTGTCTGCCCACCAAATCCCTTCTTCCTCCAGAGTGAAATGTGCATATATGCATGTGCCTATGGACACAAACACACACACACAAATGTTCAGTATAAAGACATAAACAAGGAATTTTTCTAATAATTATTTAATCCAAGTGAGACTTGTTGGGGGAAAAACAAATTCTTTTCACCAAATCTTCCTTCTAACTTGAGAAGTAACTATCGGACCAGACAGAGTACTGCTTAAGGAAAACATTTAACAAGTATTTGCTCATTTGTTATGTAGCAAATGTTCACAACTAAGGAAGCTATTTGGACTCTTCAAAGAATTCTCTTCAAGAGTTTCCCAATTCTTCAGAGAACTGGCAATAAGAGGAATTTTTGGGGAAAATTAATTGTTAATACCAGGATTATTCCTTCTCTCTGTTGAAGATAACAGTTAAACGTTCATCACTTTGCCCTGCTCACCCAACTTCCCAGTTCTAATTCATCTGGAAACTACCCAAGAAGCAATAATCACTCGGAGGCCAGCCTGGAGCTGATCTACATAACCTTTCAACTTTCAAGTCTACCAGTCTCTAGGAAGTCTCTCCTAATTATGTGCTAACAAAGTTTTATTTCCTCTTATTTCAAATTATAATGAAAAAAGATTAAGGAAAAAAAGACATTTATGAATGAGAAAACAATCTGCTTATCTCTGCATGGAACTCAAAGGGTAGGCCATTTAGTACAAATGTAAAGGCCTCAAGTCTAATGCCTAAGATCTGAAATTGCAACTGTCTTCTATTCGCTTTGATAATGAGGGAAAGCTGAATCATCTCTTCTAGTAAGACTGACTCCTATTAAGACTCCAATTTCCTGAGTCTGTAAACCTTCAGGCTGTTAAGGAATGAACATCTGAAAAATCTGGGTTATGGAGACTTCTGCTTTGGGTACTGTATCAAACTGTGTTTGGATCCATAATCATGTGGCCCAACTCTTTATAATAAATCTCTATACACATGTACACACACAACCTTACGGTTCTCTTCTCTGGAGAACCCTAAAACACTCGTTACCTAAATTAACCTGGAAGTCTGATTCATTTCCTATTCTTTGAAGAAACACTACAGATTCATTAAGTAGGAGAGGTCTTGGAAACAACAAAAAGATTTATCTCCTTTATCTAAAAGAATTTTAAAAAAAAGTGAAGGAAATTTCAGATAAGTTAGATTGATGCTATCCTTATATTGAAAAGTTAAATCCCTATCCAGCACTTTGTTGGCATACCTTTGTAAAGCCACTCAAGAGTCTTTCTGGTTGTCTAGTTTAGATTACTTCAGTCGCTCAGTCATGTCTGACTTTTTGCAACCCCATGCACTGCAGCACGCCTAAAAAAAAGTGAAGGAAATTTCAGATAAGTTAGATTGATGCTATCCTTATATTGAAAAGTTAAATCCCTATCCAGCACTTTGTTGGCATACCTTTGTAAAGCCACTCAAGAGTCTTTCTGGTTGTCTAGTTTAGATTACTTCAGTCGCTCAGTCATGTCTGACTTTTTGCAACCCCATGCACTGCAGCACGCCAGGCTCTCCTGTCCATCACCAACTCCTGGAGCTTGCCCAAAGTCATGTCCATTGAGTCGGTGATGCCATCCAACTATCTCATCCTCTGTCGTCCCCTTCTCCTCCTGCCTTTAACGTATGAGAAAACATCTCATTCTCTCTGGGCTCAACCTGAATCATACCTTATGGTCACAACTTTTAGAGACAGGCTATTAATTCAGCATTAAATTCTCCCACTTTCTCTCTTCCCTCCCCTACTCCTCTATCCTCTACTAAATTACAAAGATCTCTCTAACCCCACCCCTCATGCCCAAAACCAGGGTGTGACAGACTCCTAACCAAGAAAGAGACTCACCAAAGACTCACCTTCTTGTTTTGATCTTTCCAACCATGAAGGGCTGATAAGACCACACCCATGGTGCCCCTCTTGTCACCCTTTTTGGTGGACCAACTGTGGTTACACGTTCCCATCATTTATTTTTAAGACTTCGAAGCTCCAACAACATTCTTAAGCTTCTTCATTTATTCAACTTTAAACACTTAAATGCACCAAAGAGCATGTGCATGTACATGGGACACAGGCTGAAAAAAGAAGGCCTATCTCTCCTAGGCCAAGTTGTTTCGGCATGATCACAAAAATCAGTATGAGTCCAAGTATAGCCAGAACCAAGCAAACAAACAGGTATCAGAGATGATAGATGGACTTTAAAAATTAAAATGAAACAACATAAAGTCTCAATTCCTGAAGACCAATGAATTATTAAAAAAAAAAAACATGAATCAGCTGTAGAAGCAGTAATAAAATAATCCTATTTCTGCGAGGGAAATTACTTTAAGGTCCCCAGGATAAACAATGAGTTGAGAATCACTAAAAAACCTTAGAACCAGAGATTTCAAACATCTGTCTTTCTGTGCCTTTATCCTGCCCAACTTATTCCCAAATAGGAACCAGAATCAGATTCCTACCAACCTAAGACTCTTAAGACATGTCAGTTGTCATGTTGGTTTCTGCAGAAGCTGCATCTTACCTAGTCTTTAAAAATAAAAATGAGAAAACCAAAGAGTACAATTTGAAGCCTTCCCACTGTAACTTTGTTCTGATTTGCTCTCTAAAAATTTAAGAAAAAAAAATCATTAGTCTCAGATTCCTAATTTAATATGACCTCACTCCATGGCTAACGTGGCCAAGAGTAGATGCTTTTGTACAATTAAAACAGAAGCACTTCATCAGCAGGGCTTTACAGCTCTGGTTCCACTGTATTTACTATAAAGTACACTAACGACGGTGGAGGTTGAAGAAAGAGGTGGAAACAACCGTCACAAGGTAACATGACAGACAGCAAGACCCTAGGTAGACTTTAAGGAACCAATTCTATTCTGGCAGGGGAAACCCATATTAATTAAGTTTCACACTTACAAAATTATCACTCTGAATTCAGGAATAAGAGGCATTTGGTTCTAGATACAATTCCATCTGCAGACACTAACTTTAAATTTAGAGAAGAAAAACACTCAGTGAATTAATATTATGAGTTGGGGTTTCCTAAATCCACCTACTATTTTTTTTGCATTGATACAAATAATAGCTGTGATAGGAGGTCTACCATAGCCCTGGCTCAGACATGGTCTTTAGTTTCAGAAAGTCCATCGGTCATGTAGCTGGCTGTCAATGTTAAATCTGTTGCTTGCAGAAGCCCCGGATCTCTGTGTTTGCTGAGTAGAGTCCTCACCGTTTAAACTCTTTCTACATACAGGACATGCATCATGCTGAAACAGAAAGATATAAATCCACGTGAACAGCCTGACCCGAGAAGCTGGAAGAACTAACTAAACACTTAAGAAGCCCTGACAGTTAGCAGGTAGATAAACAAAAAGGGCATGCATTCTCACAGAGTACCTGCTGGGCTTCAAGTGTAACCCCAGGACATCTCCCAACTAGAACTTTTCACAGAACTGACAAAGAATTCAAGGCAGCAACTTAAAGATAGCTAACACATACTATCAAACAGAACTAACTAGAAACAATGACCTGAGACGGACTCAAGCAGGGGTCAGCAAACCTGCTTTATTAAAGAAAAAATAGTAACTATCTCAGACTCTGCAGGCCATACCACCAATGTTGCAACTACCTAACTCTGCTGCTGCTGCTGCTGCTAAGTCACTTCAGTTGTGTCCGACTCTGTGTGACCCCATAGATGGCAGCCCACCGGGCTCCCCCATCCCTGGGATTCTCCAGGCAAGAATACTGGAGTGGGTTGCCATTTCCTTCTCCAATGCATGAAAGAGAAAAGTGAAAGTGAAGTCGCTCAGTCTGTCCGACTGTTAGCGACCCCATAGACTGCAGCCCACCAGGCTACTCCGTCCATTGGATTTTCCAGGCAAGAGTACTGGGGTGGGGTGCCATGCTGAGGGAGCACAAAAGTAGCCATAGACCGTCTGTAAACAAATGAGCATAGCTGTGTTCCAGTGAAACTTCATTTACAAAAATAGGTGCCAGGCCACAGAGACCTAAAGGCTGTAGTCTGTTAACCCCTGGTCAGAGAAGTTTTGAACAGATTAACAATCTAAAACACAGTAATGGTGCTACTAGGAGTTAGCCAGAAACTAAAATCTGATTTGCTTGGCTCTCCACTAACTGTTAATTATGCCCTTACTGATCCCCCCAAGCCATGACTGGCACAGGGGCCCTATCACAGATGAGAGCTGTCTGTACTTACCAGTTCTAACCACGGCACAATACAACTGCTGTGAAAGTAGTGGTTGCAGGGTAACTGCCGGACTTCCTCCTCAACTGTGTAATCCTCTTTGCATACTGGACACTCTAAGCCCTTATCTGTTAGAGGAGGAAATGCCTTTTAAAATAAGCAAAAAGAAGGAAAAAAAACCTAGCCTAATGTCTTTAACAACCAAAGGGATACAAAGAAAAAACAAAGTGCATCTAGGGTGGTGGCAGAGAAGAGGCAGAATTTTCAAAATGGGGACAGAGATGGTAATAGCCAGGGATGTGAAAAGGACTGACGAATGGGCCCATTCCAATAAAGTCCAGACAGCAACTCTATGAGGTCTATTTTTCAACATAAAGAGTTGGAAGAACTGGGGCTGAGATTATCTGTTAAGTAAAATAGGAAAAACATCTTCTCAAATGTGTGAAAGCTTTCTGGCAGTTTCTACTTAGGAAACACTGGCAATCTGTCCACCACAATCAAAGGACTCATCTCAACAACCTTAGCAGTTCTCATTCAGCGTGTCAAGCCACTTTCACTCTACTACTTTCAACATTACACATCCTATTTCATCATGGTTACCCTAAAGCCCTTTTTACAAGGTGTTTATTAAAAGCTGTACCAAGAGGTGCTGCTACAGAACTGCAAGGCCCAAGGGTAACTCAGGCTCCAAGTTCAGAGACAGGAAACCTTCTTCTGAGAGAAAATGGCTACAAACTGAACTACGATTACCAAGCAGCAAATCCCAAGTTTCCCAAGTTTGGCTAATAACACCAGCTAGTCTCTCTCTCCAGCAGCTGGGGTATGTATGCTACATGCTCCACAGTATTCACAGCATTTGGAGTAAAATACCACTTAAAGGAGTCACTCCCTCCTCTCGGCTCCCACAACGTTTGCCCTAATTTCAGCTTTTACTTCTCATGCCTAGTTTACTGCAATAGCCTCTTAGGTAACAACCCTGACTCCAAGCCTGCCAAATATATCCTATACTTTGCTACCAGTTAGTTTTCCCTAATACCAGCTCCACAGCAATTCCCAGCTCATCTTTTCTTGGATTCTCAGTTGGGGTCCCCAAAAGCAAAATTAAAAACATCACATCACCTCCTTATCCAAACCAGGGCCTGCTCACAATTCTTCCATCCCTGATGATGTTAGCACCACCTCTGTAGTTAGAGTTGCAAAACTTTAGAATCATCTTTCCCTCTTTCCTCTCCTTATCTTATGCAATCAATGAAAGCGATTGTTCAAAAATTATCTGAGTCTACCCTTTCCTTTGTAGCACTGCCACCATCACCTGAACCCCATCAGAATGCTGCAACAGCCCATTAAGAATATTTCTGCTCCTTCCCTCTTCAATTTTAGATACTACCCTCCAAACTAATCTTCCCCAAAGATCACTCAGATTCCCTCATTCCTCCAGTTAGGGACCTACAAAATTTGCCTACTACCTAAAACATCCAGCCCTAACTCCTCTGCCAGTTTCAGGATCCTCTGCAACAAGGACGCATCCAGTCATACCTATCCAATCACACCTCCAATTCAAACATACCTCCCATTACTCCAAAGATTACATTCTATATCAGATCTAATGAGGTTACACTCCTTATACCTAATTCAGACTCCATGTTCACACTGACATTCTTCATTGGTTCATACTTTGCCATAAACAGAATAATCTCTCTAAGATGGCCCATCCTGTCTTTTAAAATCTTCTGACTCTCTAAAGTAGAATTCATGGGGAAAGAAACTCCAAGTCCAAACTAATGTCCCTCATCACTAAGTTTTCTTCATGCTTATAAATAAAATAATATCTATCTAATATACCTAAGTATAGGGGTATAGGGTAGATGTGAAACAAATTCCTAGCCTCCTATTTTTCTCTTCCTTTTCCCCTAGAGTATCATTTGCTCAAGTACTTTTTACATAATAATGTCTAATTTGGTGAGTTTTGCTTCCTCTAGTAAGTTCTTCAAGAAATCAAGCTTTATATACCTTTGCACTTCTCTGTTTCCTGCATGGCAGCTAGAAAAATAGCATGGTAACTGCTTAGGAATTACCTGTTGACTAACCCTAATGAAGGGATAGGTACCTTTCATACTGGCACACAGGTAGGAACTTTAGGAATGCTACAGTTTCACAGAAGATTTTTAATATAGTACATGGCTCAGATTCTGAACAGAGATAATAAAACGACAACACACACATGAAAAGGAACCTACCAACTTGTTCCTGAGTTACTGTCACTGTTGGAAGAGATGTGATCTTTTCCTTGTCAGCTGGGGGAGGCCCTGTATTTTCCAGTTGTCCTAAAAGCTACAAAAAAAAAAAAAAAAAAAAGGCAAAGAAGAAGTGGCAGACATCGAACTATCCCTAGGAGGGAGCAGCTGCTCCATCTGAGAACAGTACAGACATCAGAAATGTTAGTTGCTTTTGCTTCCACGAGGCTCTGAGAGGCTTGGGTTTGCCCTTTCCTGCTGCCAGAATAATTGCTTTACAATTTCAGAGTGACATTAGTATAAGCCTACAGACAGATCCATCATTTGCAAGGCTCACCTCTGGGCATAAAGCAACTTTGGAGGCAGCAAAAAGGTTGTGATGTCACAAATAAAAACTACACCTTAACAGAAACTGATACTTAACCAGTTCAAAAACTTCATTTTTCTGAAAGAAAGAAAAGGGTGAGAGTATGGAAAGTAGCATAAGGTAAGCCAAGAAATAGGTACATTACTTCCTACAAGAAGACCTGGATATAAACGACATGCTTTCTAGTCTCAGCAATCCACAAGGGAAATGAAAAACCAGTTAAATTAAAATAAACATAAACAAGTGGAAGCAATTATACATGGCATGGGAATACCTTTTTCTCTGCTTCCTTCCCCTACTTTGCTCCCTCCAGCAGAAATCCCTGCTTCAACATGTGAGGAGACCTTTCTTTTTTGTGAAGTACTTGTCAATAGAATCCTCATAGGAATGAACAACAGGCCAAAACAGAAAATACTGTTTGTTATAGAAGTTTTTTCCTTTGGAGTTGAAGCTATCTTCTAGAAAGTCCCTAGGACCAAGAAAGTACATGGATGCTGAGCTAAACCCATAAACCATTTATCTCTTTAGTAAAACAGAAACCCACAAGCTCAAAATATTAGGGAAAGCAGAGTGACTGCCATTTCAGAAAGTAGCAGAAGGAAAGCAGGAAGCCTGTGGAACCATGAGACACACTGAACAGACACCCTCAAAAGGCAGCTCCTCACCTGGGTTACAATGGCATCAAGCCCTGTCTGACCCCAGGCATAGTCCCCAGGGTTGGAGTGCAGCATCCCGCTCCTATACATGAGATGAGACAGAGAGCATTAGATGGAGTGACCAGGCTCTGCCTTACACCACAGAAAAAGTTGGCAGAGGAATCCTGCTCTCTCTCAGAGCTGGCAAGTCACTAGTTCTCTAGAACCAAGTGGCAAAGAATTTCTCAGTGATTTCAAGGTCAAACAGATTATTCAGAGGCAGTCTCTCATTCTCCAGGAATTTCCGCTTAACTGTATGGAACATAAAATGTGAAGCTACCTAAAATACCACCTGACAAACCAGAGCAAAGAGAATGACTCACTGCCTGTTGGTTAAAAGTGTCTCCTCTGTGCCCATTTAAATTAAACATAGATGGAGCTGCTTGTAAGGAGATTTTTCCCTTCCTGAGTGGCCAAAATTGACAGCAAAGTTCCCTCATTCGAAGGGGCAGCCTGTGGCCTTACACAATGAGCAGCTTTCAAGGAGAGAAGCAGCCATAGCAGTGTCTCTGAATCACAACTTAGAGCAGTTACAAAAGGGATTTGGCAGCACCTCTTTCTGGAGCTGCTGGTGTACTACCCTGCATGACAGATATCCAGACTCTTTGGCTGGAACGTGCTTAAAGAAACTAGAGGCTGGAAAACAGGGTAACTGTGCGGAAAGACCAAGGTCCCTCTGAGCAAAGAAGCCTTCTGGGGTAGAGTAAGAAGTGGCAAATAACTGTCCAGACAAGAAGACATTCCATCTTTAACCTGTACAGTAAGTAACTGTCACTCTGTTACTGAATTTTAGCCATTTGTTTCTTCTGAAAAAACTTTCTTACTTTGAGAAAAGGAAGTGAAGCAATGTTTTCAATTTCAGAAATTCTTAAGGAATAAAATCTTCCCATATAATCTCCAAGAGAAACTCACGAATCAGACACCAAACTTGGTAGGGACCACCTTACTCCCTACCTTAGCACGACCCTCAGACCTGAGTATGAATGGAATCAGACACCCTGCAGGACCAGGACGGCCCTCATCAGCCTGAATTATAAAAAAAATAAGTTCTGATTAAGTTTGGGCTCAGCAGACAACAGCAGTCTTTAACAGCCTGCCAATCACATCTATACACTCACCTGTGCAGCTCCTTTTGTCTCTCATTATGGCACAGATACTACAGTACTGAAAATTATGCTACTCCAGGAGACTGAGACAGAAGGCAGCTAGTTACTTACCAAGAAAATGGGGATCCAGGAATGAATCCTGCAATGATCTGTTGTAGTACTCTGTTGAAGAAAAAAAAATAGGTAAGACAACAGACTCATGAAAGTATTCTATAGATACCCATGGGTGACTCATCACCAACCCCTTCCCCATGACACAGTGGATTTTCACTGCATACAATAGCACCAGAAATCAGTCCGCTATCTGGTAGACTGCTACTTTGCTATTATGGCTGTCTTCCTTAGATTTTTATGAATTAGGCAGGAAAGGACTCTGACTGTATGGTTAGTGTTCTAACTATGATTCCTGGATCCTTGGCAGCAACATGAGAGGCTTAACGAGATGCTAGGCCAGTGGGATTCTGGACCCACCTCCTTGCAACAAGAGTAGTTCCATGTTTATGCGTTATATACATTGTACAAAATACTATTTAAAGGTATGGCAGCCCCGCCCGTCCCTTTATTTGGCCGTGCTGGGTTGTCTTTGCTGCTCGGGGTGTTTTCTAGTTGTGGCGCTGTGTCTAGAAGGTTCTTCATTCTTGTGGCTTCTCTTCTTGCACAGCACAGGCTCTAGGACACGTGGGCTTCAGCAGTTGCAGCTCCAGGGCTCTAGAGCACAGGCTCGACAGTTGTGACAGACGGGCTTGTTCCTCCATGGCATGTGGGATCTTCCCAAACCAGGGACTGAACCCGTATCTCCTGTATTGGCAGGCAGATTCTTTCCCACTGAGCCACCAGGGAAGCCCTAAAGAGCCTTTTTAAAAAAAATTCCACGATAGCTAACTAAGACATTCACAAGTTATTTTATACTCCTCTTTTGGGTGTAGGTTGGACTTATTGACTTTTCTTTTTTTTTTGATGTACAACTGACATATAACATTGTATTTTTTTTTTTCAGGTACAACATGATTTGATGTTTGTATATATCACAAATGATCATCATAATAAAACTGATTCACATTCATTACCATACATAGTTATAAAATTTTACTTTCTTATGATCTACTCTCTTAGCAACTTTCAAATATGCAATACAGTATTAAAATAACACTGTAATGTAATTAACAGTAATGAACTATAATCTATCTCATTGTGAGTTTCTTTTACATTTCCCTGATAATACAGTCATTGTGCTATACATAATACCCCCAATACTTATTTTATAGCTGGAAATTTGTATCTTTTGACCCCCTTCATTGATTTTACTTATCCCCCAACCCTTGCCTATGGCAACCAATATGTTCTCTTCTATTTATGAACCTGGATACTGAATTCTTTTTTTTTTTTTTAAGATTCCACCTATAAGATTATATAGTATTTGTCTTTCTCTCTCTGATTTATTTCACTTAGCATGTCCTCAGGGTTGGACACGACTGAAGTGACTTAGCAGCAGCAGCAGCAGCATCTATTCATGTTGTTGCAAATGGCACGATGTCAGTCTACTTTAGAGCTGAATAATATTCCACTGTATATGTGTACCATCATTTCTTTATCCATTCATCCATCAGTGGACCCTTAGGTTGTTTCCATGTCTTGGCTATGGTAAACAATGCTGCAATGATCATGGGATGCATGTATCTTTTCAAATTTGTGCTTCTGTTTTCTTCAGATGCATATCCAAAAGAGTAATTGCTGGATCATAAGGTAGTTCTATTTTTTTTTTTTTTTTTTAGGAAACGCCATATTGTTTTCCACATTGGCTATATCAATTTACATTCCCAACAATACTGTATAGGGGGCTCATTCCCTTTTCTTGACACCCTCATCAACACTTGTTATTTCTTATCTTTTTGATTATAGCCATTCTAATGGGTGTGAGGTGACAGCTCACTGTGGCTTTGATTTGTATTTCTCTGATGATTAGTGATGGCGGAGCATCTTTTCACGTGCCTGTTGGTCACCTATATGTCTTCTTCAGAAAAATGTCTATGCAAGTCCTCTGCACATTTTTTTTTTTTTTTGTATTTATTTATTTTTTTACACGAACTCCCAAACTACATTTTTTAATTTGGATGTTTGTTTTTACTGTTGCTGAGTTGCACGAGTTCTTTCTATTATTTTGGATATTAGTCTCCTGTTGGATATAGCATTTGCAAATACTTTCTCCAATTCAGTTGGTTTCCTTTGCATTCTGTTGATTTCCTTAGCCATGCAGAAGCTTTTCAGTCTGATGTAGTTCCACCTGTTTATTTTTGTCTTCGTTGCCTCTGCTTTTGGACTCATCCAAAAAAATCATGGAATGTAAAGCCAAGTGGGCCTTAGAAAGCATCACTACAAACAAAGCTAGTGGAGGTGATGGAATTCCAGTGGAGCTGTTTCAAATCCTGAAAGATGATGCTGTGAAAGTGCTGCACTCAATATGTAAGCAAATTTGGAAAACTCAGCAGTGGCCACAGGACTAGAAAAGGTCAGTTTTCATTCCAATTCCAAAGAAAGACAATGCCAAAGAATGCTCAAACTACCACACAATTGCACTCATCTTACATACTAGGAAAGTAATGCTCAAAATTCTCCAAGCAAGGCTTCAGCAATACGTAAACTGTGAACTTCCAGATGTTCAAGCTGGTTTTAGAAAAGGCAAAGGAACCAGAGATCAAATTGCCAACATCTGCTGGATCATGGAAAAAGCAAGAGAGTTCCAGAAAATCTATTTCTGCTTTATTGACTATGTCAAAAGCCTTTGACTGTGTGGATCACAATAAACTGTGGCAAATTCTTCAAGAGATGGGCATACCAGACCACCTGACCTGCCTCTTGAGAAACCTATATGCAGGTCAGGAAGCAACAGTTAGAACTGGACATGGAACAACAGACTGGTTCCAAATAGGAAAACGAGTACGTCAAGGCTGTATATTGTCACCCTGCTTATTTAACTTCTTTGCAGAGAACATCATGAGAAACGCTGGACTGGAAGAAACACAAGCTGGAATCAAGATTGCTGGGAGAAATATCAATCACCTCAGATATGCAGATGACACCACCCTTATGGCAGAAAGTGAAAAGGAACTAAAAAGCCTCTTGATGAAAGTGAAAGAGGAGAGTGAAAAAGGTGGCTTAAAGCTCAACATTCAGAAAATGAAGATCATGGCAGCTGGTCCCATCACTTCATGGGAAATAAGATGGGGAAACTGTGGAAACAGTGTCAGATTTTATTTTTTTAGGCTCCAAAATCCCTCCAGATGGTGATTGCAGCCATGAAATTAAAAGACGCTTGCTGCTTGGAAGGAAAGTAATGACCAACCTAGACAGCATATTCAAAAGCAGAGACATTACTTTGCCAACCAAGGTCCGTCTAGT
>SJYX01015897.1:2940-66729 GCA_006410675.1 Oreotragus oreotragus
TAAAGCTCAACATTCAGAAAACGAAGATCATGGCATCCAGTCCCATCACTTCATGGGAAATAGATGGGGAAACAGTGGAAACAGTGTCAGACTTTATTTTTGGGGGGCTCCAAAATCACTGCAGATGGTGACTGCAGCCATGAAATTAAAAGACGCTTACTCCTTGGAAGAAAAGTTATGACCAACCTAGATAGCATATTCAAAAGCAGAGACATTACTTTGCTGACTAAGGTCCATCTAGTCAAGGCCATGGTTTTTCCTGTGGTCATGTATGGATGTGAGAGTTGGACTATGAAGAAGGCTGAGCAATGAAGAATTGATGCTTTTGAACTGTGGTGTTGGAGAAGATGCTTGAGAGTCCCTTGGACTGCAAGGAGATCCAACCAGTCCATTCTGAAGGAGATCAGCCCTGGGATTTCTTTGGAAGGAATGATGCTAAAGGTGAAACTCCAGTACTTTGGCCACCTCATGCGAAGAGTTGACTCATTGGAAAAGACTTTGATGCTGGGAGGGACTGGGGGCAGGAGGAGAAGGGGACGACAGAGGATGAGATGGCTGGATGGCATCACCGACTCAATGGACGTGAGTGGGAGTGAACTCCGGGAGTTGGCGATGGGCAGGGAGGCCTGGCGTGCTGCGATTCGTGGGGTCGCAAAGATGAGTGACTGAACTGAACTGAGAGTTTGAACTCGTGCTGGAGAAGACTCCTGAGAGTCCCTTGGACAGCAAGGAGATCAAACCAGCTAATCCTAGAGGAAATCAACCCTGAATATTCACTGGAAGGACTGATGCTGAAGCTGAAGCTCCAATACCGTGGCCACTTGATTCGAAGTGCCAACTCGTTGGAAAAGACCCCCAGTGCTGGGAAAGATTGAAGGCAGGAAGGGAAGATGATGACAGAGGATGAGATGGTTAGACAGAATCACCAACTCAATGGACACAAGTTTGAGCAAACTCTGGGAGTTAGTAAAGGACAGGAAGCCTGGCATGCTGCCATCCTCCATGGGGTCGCAAAAAGTCAGACATGACTGAAGGATTGAACAACGACACAGATGGTGACATCTGCCTGATGTCAAAGCCCAGGTTCTCAGTCTGACTGTGAATGGCATTCTTGAAAGGCCTTCAACTCAGGTCAGTTCAGTTGCTCAGTCATGTCCGACTCTTTGCAGACCATAGCACGCCAGGTTTCCCTGTCCATCACCAATTCCCAGAGCTTGCTCAAACTCATGTCCATTGAGTCAGTGATGCCATCCAACCATCTCGTCCTCTGTAGCCCCCTTAGCCTCCTGCCTTCAATCTTGCCCAGCATCAGGGTCTTTTCCAATGAGTCAGTTCTTCACATCAGGTGGCAAAGGTATTGGAGTTTCAGCTTCACCATCAGTCAGTATTCAGGACTGATTTCCTTTAGGGTGGACTGGCTTGATCTCCTTGCAATCCAAGGGACTCTCAAGAGTCTTCTTCAAAACCACAGTTCAAAAGCATCAATTCTTCAGCGCTCAGTTTTCTTTATGGTCCAACTCTCACATCTGTACATGACTACTGGAAAAACCATAGCTTTAACTAGTCAGACCTTTTTCGGCAAAGTAATGTCTCTGCTTTTTAATATGCTGTCTAGGTTGGTCATAGCTTTTCTTCCAAGGAGCAAGCATCTTTCCATTTCCTGGCTGCAGTCACCAAGATGAGCTCTCATCATCATGAAAGGCTTTAGATGGCACAAACTTAAATAGGTGTTATTTATCAGAGTTCACCAAGTCACATGGACACCGGGGGCCCAGCTTGTCCAGTCTTCTTGGAGTTCTCCCAGTTTGTGCCCTGGGAGCCGTGCATTCTGGAAAGCTGCTCAGTCCTAGGCAAACCAAGATGGTTGTGCACCCTCCTTGGGGTCAAGGCTGTGTCTCTGCTTCCCTCCAGGCAGCCATGCCAGGGAGGGAGAGCTAAAGCCTGTGAAAACTCATTCCTCTGAAATAATGCCATTTGCAGCAACGTGGATGGACCTAGGGAGTGACACAGTGAGTGAAGTCAGAGAGAGAAGGGGAAATATCACATGACAGCCCTTATATGTGGAATCGAAAAGAAATGATACAAATGAACTTACAAACAGAAAGAGACTCCCAGACTTACAGAATGAGCTTATGGATGCTGGGGGAAAGGGATAGCTAGGGAGTTTGGGAAGGTCATGCACACACTGCTACATTTAAAATGATAACCAGCAAGGACCTACTGTACAGCACAGGGAGCTATGCTCAGTGTTATGTGGCAGCCTGGATGGGAGGGGAATTTCGGGGAGAATGGATCCATGTGTATGTATGGCTGACTCCCTTCTTGGTTCACCTGAAACTATCACGACATTGTTAATGAGCTATATGCCAATGTAAAATAAAGAGATAAAAAATAATGAGTGTGAAAATTCAGTCTTCAAGGGCTTAGAAACTTCTCTAAAGCAACAGGAAGGGATGCAGGAAGTCTGGCCAGTAAGTCAGAAGACCTGATTCTGCCACGAATTCATTGCTTAAAACTGGGCCCTGTGGATGCTTCCTCAATCACTGACAACAGATGAGACTGAGTTAAATTTCCCCCAATGTCACCCGTCCATCATTCCAGCGTCAAGTCTCCTACCCACCCACAGGGCATCCTGGCCGGCTGCCCAGGCCTGGATGCACACTTCAACACACTTTACTGCGTTGTCAATGTTGTTCTTCAGCCACTCAGTCGTGTCTGACTCTTCGTGACCCCACGGACTGCAGCACACCAGGCTTCCCTGGCCTTCACTATCTCCTGGCGTTTGCTTAAACTCATGTCCAGTGAGTCAGTGATGCCATCCAACCACCTCATCCTCTGTCGCTCTCCTCTCCTCCTGCCCCATGTCTTTCCTAGCACCAGGGTCTTTCCCAATGAGTCAGCACTTCAAATCAGGTGGCCAAAGTACTGAAGCTTCAGCCTCAGCATCAGTCCTTCTAGTGGATATTCAGGGTTGATTTCTTTTAGGATTGACTGGTTTGATCTCCTTGCTGTCCAAGGGACCCTCAGGAGTCTTCTCCAACACCACACTTACTGTGTGACCTTGGGTAAATCATCCACCTCTCTGAGCCTCAGTAAATTTCCTCATGTGTAAAATGTAGGAACCCATTGCACAATACATGGGAAATATGTATAATGACGCTTTGGAATCCCAGAAATTATTCTGTAAATATTATATAATACTCATTACAGATGCATTCATGTCATTCAGTAAATATTAACTGAACATAGTACACGCAACACAAAATCCTCACGGCTTCTCCCTCTCTCACATGAAAGAGCCCAGATTCTAAATCCAAATGAATTAATGACCAGCTCCTTCCCTTCTGAAGTCTAGATTAAAGAGAGGCAGAGAGGCAAAGAGAGAGAGAGAAGCTGTGCCCTCACAAACACACAAGCCAAAACATACATCCCGCTTTGCACAGTCAGCCATAGATCCATCAGTGGATGACGGTTCTTCCCAGCTGGCGTGAGGAGCGTTTGGGGCTTGGTACAGTATTCCTGTACAACTGGCTGTAATTACCAACTGGAGAATTATCAGGCCAACCCATTTCCCTCAAATAACTCTCAGCTCAACAAGCAGGGAACAGCATAAGCAAAAAAACAAACAACAAAAAAAAAACACCTTCCTTCCTCCAACCCTATGAGCCTCCCAGCCTCCTCCCTGAGCCAACCTTAGGATGGTCCCTGCCAAAAACACTCCCTGAGGAATAAACTGCCTCGCCAAGCTGAGTGTGCCAATGCCTTAAATTGTTTTCTGTTTTTTGTCTCTATGAATTAGAAGCCGTTAAGAGAAGGGCCGCCCAAGGAAACCAAGCACAAAATATATTTGGTTACAGTTGGATGGAAGAGGTTTCTTCTTGCCTTTTTTCTGCCCCCTTAAGAAAGAAAGCATGAATTTTCTTTTTCTTTTTTGAATCACTGGTGAATTGGGAGCCAGGTTCTTGAAGCCTAAAGGGTGTAGGAAGCACACCCTCCTGGGTGTGGAGGAGATGTCCCCTCTATAAACACCTCTGCCCAGACAGCAAGGTTTGGCCCAGAATCTCCCTCACATACAGCCAGTCAAGGACAACCTCTGTAAGCGTGCATATATGGGCCGGGCAGATCCTGATGCAGACAGCCAATACACCGGTCCACCTCCCTGCATGACCACAGCTCTTCTCCCCAGCCCGCATATCATCCCAATTACTGATGATAAGCATTCTGAAGTTCGTAACTCTAATATATATACTGCATTGCCCCCTCTCCACATGGGCAAACCCAGTGTTCCTCAGTTTCCTCATCTGTAAAATGGGAAGAATATGTGTACAACCCCATGTGGTTGTTGTGATTAAATGAGATAACGTTTAGCACAGTTTTTGTTCAGTCGCTAAGTCATGTCTGGTTCTTTGTGACTCCCTGGACTGCAGCATGCTGCTAGGCCTCTCTGTCCCTCACTCCCAGAGTTTGCCTACGTATATGTCCATTGACTAGCACAGTACACGTGTCCAATAAATGGTACCTACTATTACAGGTTGTGCTTTCTCTGGTAGTGCAGATGGTAAAGAATCTGTCTGCAACGTGAGAGATCTGGATTCAGTTCCTGGGTTAGGAAGATTCCCTGGAGAAGGAAATAGCAACCCACTCCAGTATTCTTGCCTGGAGAATTCCACAGACAGAGGAGCCTGGTGAACTACAGTCCATGAGGTCACAAAGAGTCAGACACAACTGAGCAACTAAAACACACACACACGCTATTACAGGTTACTTAGCTATTCTTGTGCCTTAGGTCGCACAGCTGTAAAATGAGGCTCTTTAGGGGGAATTGTGATGATTAATTTAATTACATTTTCTTTCTCAGAGACTTATTGTTAAGTGTCTATTCTTTGCCTAAAAGTGTGCTGAACAGTTCACATACATTATCCTATTATTTACAATAATTTGGGAAACTCAGGATTTTTTTAAAAATTAGGAAACTGAGGCTCAGAGAAGATAAAGCATTAGTTCAAATTCTGATCGTTAATCTGTCTGATGAGAAGACTGTCCTTTAAACTGTGCCTCCCTCTAGGATGAGAATGTACAAGAGCTTATTGGGGGTTCAACTTGCTCTCCTTCCACGTTGCCTGACCAACTTTGAGTCTATCTTGGTTTCCCTGTCTTAGGAATCAGGAAGTCCATGACAGCAGAGCCTAGAGTATGTGATAAGAAAGAATAAATACACACCATCAGTTGCCCCACTAGAGTCCAGTGTCTGCCTTGGTCTTGTGGAAATCTGGTGAAGATGTGTGACTTTCCTAGATTCTCATCACTTATGTTACATTGGTCAAGTCAATTCTCTGGAGTATATTGACCTTACAGAACTGAAAGAGGAGAGTGAAAAAGTTGGCTTAAAGCTCAACATTCAGAAAACGAAGATCATGGCATCCAGTCCCATCACTTCATGGGAAATAGATGGGGAAACAGTGGAAACAGTGGCTGACTTTATTTTGGGGGCTCCAAAATCACTGCAGATGGTGATTTGCAGCCATGAAATTAAAAGACGCTTACTCCTTGGAAGGAAAGTTATGACCAACCTAGACAGCATATTAAAAAGCAGAGACATTATTTTGCCAACAAAAGTCCATCTAGTCAAGGCTATGGTTTTTCCAGTAGTCATGTATGGATGTGAGAGTTGGAATATAAAGAAAACTGAGCACCAAAGAATTGATGCTTTTGAACTGTGGTGTTGGAGAAAATGCTTGAGAGTCCTTTGGACTGCAAAGAGATCCAACCAGTCCATCCTAAAGGAGATCAGTCCTGGGTGTTCATTAGAAGGACTGATGTTAAAGCTGAAACTCCAATACTTTGGCCACCTGATGCAAAGAGCTGACTCATTGGAAAAGATCCTGATGCTAGAAAAGATTGAAGGCAGAAGGAGAAGGGGTCAACAGAGGATGAAATGGTTGGATGGCATCACCAACTCAATGGGCATGGGTTTGGGTAAACTACAGGAGTTGGTGATGGACAGGGAGGCCTGGCGTGTTGTGGTTCATGGGGTTGCAAAGAGTTGGACACAACTGACCGACTGAATTGAACTGAACTGAACTGATACCACCATCACCATCAGCAGCAGTATGACCACCACCATCTCGGCTGTCACTGCCACCTCCACCATCCCAACCACCATCGTCCTAATATCACCAGCACCATCACCACCATCACCACCACCATCAGTGTCACCATCACCATCAGCATCACCATCAGCATCTTCTCCACCATCAGCATCATCACCATCACCACCATCAGCATCACCATCACCATCCCCACCAGCATCATCTCCACCATCAGCATCACCATCACCATCAGCATCATCTCCACCATCAGCGTCACCATCACCACCAGCATCACTATCACCATCAGCATCCCCACCAGCATCATCTCCACCATCAGCATCACCATCACCATCAGCATCACCTCCACCAGCAGCGTCGCCATCACCACCAGCATCACCATCACCATCAGCATCATCTCCAACATCAGCATCACCATTACCACCACCATCAGCATCCTCACCAGCATCATCTCCACCATCAGCATCATCTATACCATCAGTGTCACCATCACCACCAGCATCACCATCACCACCAGCATCACCATCACCACCAGCATCATCACCATCAGCATCACCATCAGCATCACTACCACCATCAGCATCCCCACCAGCATCATCTCCACCATCAGCATCACCACCACCATCAGCATCCCCACCAGCATCATCTCCACCATCAGCATCACCATCACCATCACTTCCACCATCAGCATCGCCATCTCCACCATTGTCTCTGGTGCCATCTCCACCAGCATCTTCACTATCAGCATCCCATGATCACATCCACCACCAATCCACTGTCACTGAGCCCAGCCCCATTAGCACCACCACGATGATCTCCTTCCCCACCTGCCCCCACCACCCCTACTCCAGAAGACCTTATCTAAGCAAAATCTAAATTTTGGAGACAAGGAAGAATTGACTTAAAAGTAAATCAATATATTGGGTACATTAGCAAAAGTCATGAAGGTGAAACTGAAAATGTGACCCCATATATAATCCCCTGAAGAAGTAAGCTTCCCACCATACTCAATACTGGTTCCTTTTATATCATCCAAGTCAGAGTTTCAGCCAAACCAGATATAAGTTAAAGACAAGAAGAGGGAACAGAAAGATGCTCAGGAAGATGGTTGCAGCATGATGTCTGCAGGAAGCGAAGAAGTCTTAGAATCAGGCCAGCATGGATATGGATGTGACTCCACCACCAGTCAAGCACCTCCACCTGTCTGAACCTCAGTTTTCTCATCTGTAGGATGTGGGTAATGCTGCCTGCCTCACAGCTTTGTGGCTAGGGTGAATTGCGGTCACATGAGGATAATAGCCAACACTGCTGGGCTCTCTGTAAGAGCATTACCACATTACTAAACCCAAGACCAGTCTTCCCAGGGAGCTCAGTGGTCAAGACTCCACCTGCAGTGCAGGAGATGTGGGTTCAATCCCAGGGTCAGGAAGATCCCCTGGAGAAGGAAATGGCAACCCACTCCCACTCCGCTATTCTTGGGCTTCCCTTGTGGCTCAGCTGGTAAAGAATCCGCCTGCAATGTGGGAGACCTGGGCTCGATCCCTGGCTTGGGAAGATCCCCAGGAGAAGGGAAAGGCTGCCCACTCCAGTATTCTGGCCTGGAGAATTCCATGGATTGTATAGTCCTTGGGGTCACAAAGAGTCAGACATGACTGAGCAATTTTCGCCAGTATTCTTGCCTGGAGAATCCCATGGACAGAGGATCCTGGTGGATATAGTCCATGGGGGTCACAAAAGACTCAGACATGACTTAGTGACTGAACAACTGCAAAACCCGAGACCACTACAGAGGCTTATTCTCTGTACACTCACACCCAATTAAAGAGTGGCAGCTCGCTATGCCTGAGCCAGCACCGGAGAGGTTAACTCTGGAGAACTTCAGACACTGAGGAAGTTTAAAATGAAGATCTTTAGGTTTCGTGTGGAGGGAAATGCTGTAAGTTCTGATAATGATCAGCTGTACAAAGCAGATGCCATCTCCCAAGAATACATCCTGTGTGGGGCACAGGATAACTGAATTCACAATGTAATTCAGATGAGTTGGCAACTCTGAGCAGGTACAAGCAAAAACTGTCTTAAATCTTCAGTCTTGAGTCTGGCTATGTTTCTTTTCAGTTTGTTTTTTCTTCTAGGGGTCACAGAGAAAGCCACTGATCAGAAAGGTGGACTTATTTCCTTCAACAGTTCCCGTGCCACACAGAGTTTATTTTCCCATCATCAGAGGGCTCAGCGCAGAGCTCCCAATGTGGGTGGATGAGGCAGGAAGAAGCTGGAGACAGGGGACTTCTCTGCTTAGGAGTGGCTAAGATTCCGTGCTCCCAATGCAGGGGGCCCAAGTTCGAACCGTGGCCAGGGAACCAGATCCCACATATGGCAGCTAAAGACCCCACAACGAACAGGGACCTGCTGCATAGCACAGGGAGCTCTGCACGACGTTATGCGGCAGCCTGGACAGGAGCATAGTTTGAAGGAGAATGGAGACGTGTATATGTATGCCTGAGTCCTTTCACTGTCCACCTGAAGCTATCACAGCATTGTTAATTGGCTACACTCCAATATAAAATAAAAGGTTAAATAAATAGAATAAAGATTACACATGCCACAAATAAGACCCAGCACAGCAATATGTGCTGGATCTTATTTGTGGCATGTGTAATATATGTATATTTAAAAATAAGTTGGAGACAGAGTTGAAGCTCCGACTCCTTCCTCTCCCCGCCTCTCAAAGGAGAAGATCCTTTATTTGCTTGGAAAGGGCTTCGCTCACTGGGGATTCAGTGTACCTGGAAAGAGAGAGGCAACAACCACCCAGGGAAGATAAACAAGAGGGCCCCTAAGTATCCATCCATCAATGGCAAACTGAAAAGGAAGGAAAATATCACAAGTTGTTCATACAAGTTAATGGATTCAATATCAAGGGCTTCCCTTTATTCTAAAATTCTGTTCTCTCCATATTTATTATGAAAAGATTCTCTCTTTTGCAATGGAACACTAAAAGCATTCAGGTTATTACTGCCCAATGTCCTCCATTTCTGTGCCTCTGAAGGACCGGTCTGCATTTGCTGGACAATCAGGGAAAGGGTTAGGAAGGGGATTTTCTGATGCTGGATCAGAGAAAGAAGAATGGAAAATGGAAAGGATGGTGGGAAGTCAGCCAGGCTGCATGGCACAGAGCTGGAGTGGGTGGGGAAGGAAAGGTGAGACCAGAGATGGGGAGAAAGTAAAAACTTTGCAGAAGGGGCTGAGAGTTTGGACTTGGACATCTTTAAATGCAGCTTCACTTCAGAACTGAAACTTTGAGGCCAGAGTTTCCACTGACTTACGCATTTACAAACTGCTGGTAATTGTAGAGGGCAATTTTTAAACATCTTATTCAGCAAAAGAAAAATAATGGCACCCCTACATCACTCTCTAAGGAGTCTCAGAATCACCTTGCTTGTGACTTTCCCAAGTTTGTGCCTCTTTGGCACACCACACTGATTTTTCTCCAAGGGTTGTCTCTTTTATTCTGGAAATAGTGAGGTCTCTTCCTAAGAAGAAAGTAGGAGGATAAGCTGCCTTCTGAATTTAATGAAAATCAACAATCTCAAAACTTTTTTAAAAAGCTGATTATTGACTTATGAAAGCCTATATGATCCCATGTTTGGGAGGTAATAGAAATTGGAAACTAACATTTCATGTTTGGGAGTAACTTCCACAGGCCAGGCACAGGCTAATGTATATTGGGTGCCTTACTTAGGGGGTGGGGAACGAGGTGATGAGTCCTTTCATAAAGGATAAATGGTGATTGATGGGGTGGAGAGGGATCAAAAATGACTCCCAGATTTTTGTCCGAAAACTACCGAATTGACTATGGGGCATTTTGTAGCCTAAGAAACATCCGAGAATGAGAAAATGACAGGAATAAGGGGGAAAAGGAAAAGTTGCATTTTAGACCTGAAAAGTTCCCAATGCCTAAGAGATAGTCAAGTGCCATCATGCAGGATGTTTTAGGATAGATGGATTTGAAGTCCAAGAGATATATGGTACAAGAAAGAGACTTGGGTTTCAACACCAGCCATGTAGATTGTCCCACAGAATATCTTTTAATTAATTTTTATTGGAATATAGCTGCCGTACAATGTTGCAGAATACTCAGTCTAGTTCCCTGGGCCACGCAGTCTGTTCTCATTGCTATCTCTTTTATAATAGTATCAACATTTAACTTTATCCTGAGACCCACCATCTCACTACCCTCATGTCTTATCCAAGTTTGGAAGACATCTGCCTTTAAAGATTTCCAATGAAAGCGTTACACACCCCTGCACCCTGCCCATCCAGGGGAGTTACTTTTGATCTCTTGTTATTTAACTCCCAGCAGACAATTGTGACAAAAATCATAATGAAAACCAATAGCCCTATAGGAACTATGGTTTTCAAAGCAGCTTTACATACTAGATCCCTCTTCTGTAATAGGATTCTTTGGGTTGCAAATGACAAGAGAATCCATTCAAAGTAGCTTCAGCAACAAGGGAATGTTGTTGGTCGGTGTACTGATTTAACCCGTACAGGAAGCCAAAGCTGAGACAGATCTAGACAGTCATGAGATGCACTGGAGGCGATGTCAGCTAAGGATACAGGAGGGCAAGGCAAGAACTGACAAGGCAACACCTGGGAAAGGAAGAGGGAAGGATGGAGGAAAGGGTAGAAAGAGCCTCAAACCATAGCGCAGCCCAATCCAGCCTTAGTGAGGCCAACGGGAAGCCTTGAAGTAAGGAGAAAAGGGCCCGCTCTGGCTCCCTCACCATGCTCAGTCAAGGGCAGAGCAGCCCAGAGAGAGGTACCTCCAGAGTAAATGTGGCAACAGAGCCAAAGTTACAGGTGCCGGAGGCTTGCATCTATGCTGCCCCCAGGGGCATGTCTCACTGGACCTCACTGGCACCCCAGGTGGCCAAGAGAGAAGCTTCAGGCACAGCCAGATCCAGATAAGAACATCATTAGATTTCCCTCTCCCCTCCTCCCCACCCTCCTGCTCTCTCTCTCTCTCATACACACACACCCCCCTCTCATCTCCCACCTCTTCTTTCCTATCTATTGGCTTCATGACTTTCTAGTTCTTCTGGGCTCAGCCGACACCAGACCAAAGATGGCCCTCAACATCAGGCTTAGAACATTCCTAGAGAAGCTCAGAATGTCTAAGGGAAGGAAACCCACTCTATCCCAGGATCCACCCTGATCTCCACAACAGACTCATGTGTTTACCCGGAACTGATCCGCGACATCCACGGGGATGGCAGTGCCCTAGATAGCCAGGCTGATGAGTAGTAGGGGAGTTGAGAAAGGGACCCCTGATGTGAAGTCACAGCAGAACAACATGGAACAAAGACGGACAGGACAAAAACAGGACAATTGATAAAAGTAACATGTGACTTCTATCACCATGGAAGCTGGTGGGAAATGCAGGGGGAAGGTGATCCTTCAGCTGGGAAGAGCATACACAGAGCAAACTGAGTGAGCACCATTTTTTCTACTTACTCTTTTAAATCATTCTTTACTCTTTTATTTCCAGTATAAGTACCATAATATTTTTTTAATTTTTATTTATTTCTAATTGGAATATAATTTCTTAACGATGGTGTGTTAGTTTCTGCTGTACAGTGAAGTGAATCAGCTATATGTTTGTATATATCCCTTACCTGGGTGGGATGGGAGGTAGCGGGAGGGAGATCTATTGATTTTATAGATCATTAGTTGAAGGTTAGTTTGGCCGGAATTACTACAGTTGGATTTTGTCAGGCATTGGGTTAGGTATAAGGATAACAATAAGATTCTCAAAATAAAACTAATTCTGTTTTCTTGTTAGAAAAATAAATAGATGTCAGTGCTAGGAATCTAAAAATTAAACTACAATGGTGGTAATTAACCACTTCCCAATGACATATATTTTCCACATTAAAGGCTAAGAAATGCTCATCTCAGCTCTAACTGCGTGGCCTTGGGTAATAACCTCCTGGATTCTCTATCTCAAAATGGGAGAGAGAGAAGAGGAAGCCTCTATTCCTATAATAAGGTCATTGCAAGGAGGAGGGCTTCCCCAGTGGCTCAGTGGTAAAGAATCCACCTGCCAATGCAGGAGACACACGGTTGAGCTCTGGCCCAGGAGGATCCCGCGTCCTGCGGAGCAACGAAACCTGCGTGCCGCCACTGTAGAGCCCAGAAACCACGGCTCCTGAGCCCGCGCGCTGCAGATGCTGAAGCCTGCGCTCTCTAGAGGCCCTGCTCCGCAGCCAGAGAAGCTGCCGCAACGAGGAGCCCGCGCAGCGAGCCTAGAGAGCAGCCTTCGCTCTCAGCAACCCGAGAAAAGCCCCGCTGCAAGGAAAACTCAGCACAGCCATAAATACATACATTTATATATATTTATAAAGAATGAGGTATGATCATGAAACACCCTGCACAGTGCCTGGAGCTTAGTCAGTACTCAATACACTGGTATCTAATATGATTAAACCTGCGAGATGCCATGCGCTTCAACTAGCATTGGCTTCCTGCCCTTTAATACCAGTCAGCCATGCCAGCAGGCCTGAAAAAGCTCTTTGCCTCATAATCCAATAATCCCATGGAGCCCTAAGAGGGGAAGGAAAAATGTTCCAAGCCCAACGGGCTATTTTTGGAGATGAAACATCATCCCATTACTTGCAGAAGGAAAAGGGGATGGGGCAAAGAGAAGCTCTTCAAGCTATCCTGTGCCTACAGTTAATAGCGCCTTGGGGAAGGTTCCATTAGATGGAGAGAGAGGTTTCAACATCCTAGAACACAAAGCACCTTTACAATTGTCCTTGATTTATTACATCTCTGAGGCTGTCTTCTAGCTCTGACCACAATCCGTTTGGATCCGCCCAGGTTCCTGCTTCTGCAGATTCAAGGGCATGGCCACAAGCCTGGAGTGGGAGAAGGGTCCTGGGGATTCTCTCATGCCCTGCTCGGAGCCTGGCCCCTCTCTGGAAGACAGGGGGAACCTCCACGTTCCTCCAGAGGCTTCCACAGCAGATTTTGTATCCCACATGTTTCAGAAGCTCATCTGGCTAACTGAGAAAGCATTTTAGGACAACAATTCCAAAAAAATAAAAAGCAATTATACGAAAATGCATTTCCTTGGAGGTCATGGTCTATGACCCTCCAATTTGCAGGAGGTGATGAAGCACTGGTGTTCACTGCAGACTGCTGAAACAAAGCAAATGCCAAAGAAGTGCTCCCTGAATAAATAATGGTGGAAGGAGCCCACTCTTCACTTTGGCAGGCGGGCATTGAGTGCTATGCTTCAACTTTCCATGCAGGATCTATATGCGAAGATTCCTGGCGTACTCAACCCAAGTTCACCGTGGCTGTACCAGGTACCAGAATGGCGAGGGTGGCTCTCCTCGTGAGGAGAGGTTAGGGCAAGACAGCATTAAAACTCACAGAATAACAAAACGATTGGGTGGTTATCATGTGTTAGACTGTCAGCCTCATTAAATCCAAGTAGTTGAAATAAGGAAACTGAGGCTGCTCCCAAAACAGAAGCAACAAGGCCATCATCCCCAGCTACCTACCCAACCGAAGTGATGGCCTAGGTTACATGGAAAACAAGCACAGAATGTTCTCAGCACCTTTATGTGCAAGAGCCAAACACTCAGCATGGTATAAACACCTCCCAAGAAAGGAAGAGATGGACACATGCAGCTGCCTCAGACACTGGAATACTATGTCAAAAATAAGAAATAAACCATTGCTACACAACATGGATGAATCTCACAGATAGTATGCAGAGCGAAAGAAGCCAGACCCACAAAAGAGGATGTTCTGTCTGATTCCATTTATGTGAAGTTCAAGGGCAAAATTTATCTGGGGAAGACAGAGTGGTGGTTGCCTCACGATGGGCATATAGATTGAGAAGCAGCGTGAGCAAATGTTATAGGGTGCGTTATCCCCATCTGAGCAGTGGTTATACACACACACACACAATGGATAATAGACAGACAGGCAGATAAACGGAGTCAGAGAGAGAGATGATGATGAATAGATCAATACAAGGGCAGATAGATGGATGGATGGATAGATATCAATAATCACTTGGCATTTGTGTTTTTTTTTTGCACTTTACATTTTTGTGTTATACCTAAATAAATCTGAAAAGAAGAGAGGGAGGGGAGGAAGGAAGCAGAAGGACTTCAATTTCCTCAGCAAGTAAATAGCAAAAATGGAATTTGACCCCAGAACTGCCTGGATTCTGAGTACACTTTACCTATTGGGCTATCCTGCCTCGTAGCTGGGCTCATGTTCACTATTGAGTAAGCATTTGTTGATGGATGGGTGTCTGTTTGTGGAAACTTAGCTGCATTAGCTCACCGGCATTCAAGATTTAGATCCCAGTGAATTCCCTCTGACCTTTCCTATCACCCTTTTCAATATCTCTCGTGGTTCAATGAGGAAAATTTAGCTCCAGCAAGGCTATAATGAGCTTCCCCCACAGGCTGAAGTTTCGTGGTGAATCTGGCCTCCTGTTCTTAGGCCATCATCAGGGGAATGTGGACAAGAAGAACAGAGATAGGTATTGATCCTTGTTCATTATTTAAATGCATATGGCGGCAGGCAGCTGTGCTCAATAAAGCTCTGTCAGAGATGCCTCGGGCCTGAGTGATGGTCCCAGCAACACCCAGGGGCTCCTCAAGGGACCTGGGACTCAGTTTCCCCAACTAAAAAGAGGTGAGTGTTTTCAGATTCATCCATTCAAACTAGACGCTGGGGCGGCTGTGGTGGTTACGTTTATGTGCAACACGTTCTTGGATGTTTCTGTATTCATACAGCAGGGGCAGCATCCTGTAATCTTTCTCCAGCTAAATTTAATATTAAAACAGAGTATCTAAGGGACTTCCTTCTTGGTCCAGTGGTTAAGACTTCACCTTCCAAGGTACGGGGTGCAGGTTTGATCCCTGGCCGGGGAGCTAAGATCCTACATGCCTTGTGGCCAACAATACCAAAGCAGCTCGCTATGCCTGAGCCAGCACCGGAGAGGTTAACTCTGGAGAACTTCAGACACTGAGGAAGTTTAAAATGAAGATCTTTAGGTTTCGTGTGGAGGGAAATGCTGTAAGTTCTGATAATGATCAGCTGTACAAAGCAGATGCCATCTCCCAAGAATACATCCTGTGTGGGGCACAGGATAACTGAATTCACAATGTAATTCAGATGAGTTGGCAACTCTGAGCAGGTACAAGCAAAAACTGTCTTAAATCTTCAGTCTTGAGTCTGGCTATGTTTCTTTTCAGTTTGTTTTTTCTTCTAGGGGTCACAGAGAAAGCCCCTGATCAGAAAGGTGGACTTATTTCCTTCAACAGTTCCCGTGCCACACAGAGTTTATTTTCCCATCATCAGAGGGCTCAGCGCAGAGCTCCCAATGTGGGTGGATGAGGCAGGAAGAAGCTGGAGACAGGGGACTTCTCTGCTTAGGAGTGGCTAAGATTCCGTGCTCCCAATGCAGGGGGCCCAAGTTCGAACCGTGGCCAGGGAACCAGATCCCACATATGGCAGCTAAAGACCCCACAACGAACAGGGACCTGCTGCATAGCACAGGGAGCTCTGCACGACGTTATGCGGCAGCCTGGACAGGAGCATAGTTTGAAGGAGAATGGAGACGTGTATATGTATGCCTGAGTCCTTTCACTGTCCACCTGAAGCTATCACAGCATTGTTAATTGGCTACACTCCAATATAAAATAAAAGGTTAAATAAATAGAATAAAGATTACACATGCCACAAATAAGACCCAGCACAGCAATATGTGCTGGATCTTATTTGTGGCATGTGTAATATATGTATATTTAAAAATAAGTTGGAGACAGAGTTGAAGCTCCGACTCCTTCCTCTCCCCGCCTCTCAAAGGAGAAGATCCTTTATTTGCTTGGAAAGGGCTTCGCTCACTGGGGATTCAGTGTACCTGGAAAGAGAGAGGCAACAACCACCCAGGGAAGATAAACAAGAGGGCCCCTAAGTATCCATCCATCAATGGCAAACTGAAAAGGAAGGAAAATATCACAAGTTGTTCATACAAGTTAATGGATTCAATATCAAGGGCTTCCCTTTATTCTAAAATTCTGTTCTCTCCATATTTATTATGAAAAGATTCTCTCTTTTGCAATGGAACACTAAAAGCATTCAGGTTATTACTGCCCAATGTCCTCCATTTCTGTGCCTCTGAAGGACCGGTCTGCATTTGCTGGACAATCAGGGAAAGGGTTAGGAAGGGGATTTTCTGATGCTGGATCAGAGAAAGAAGAATGGAAAATGGAAAGGATGGTGGGAAGTCAGCCAGGCTGCATGGCACAGAGCTGGAGTGGGTGGGGAAGGAAAGGTGAGACCAGAGATGGGGAGAAAGTAAAAACTTTGCAGAAGGGGCTGAGAGTTTGGACTTGGACATCTTTAAATGCAGCTTCACTTCAGAACTGAAACTTTGAGGCCAGAGTTTCCACTGACTTACGCATTTACAAACTGCTGGTAATTGTAGAGGGCAATTTTTAAACATCTTATTCAGCAAAAGAAAAATAATGGCACCCCTACATCACTCTCTAAGGAGTCTCAGAATCACCTTGCTTGTGACTTTCCCAAGTTTGTGCCTCTTTGGCACACCACACTGATTTTTCTCCAAGGGTTGTCTCTTTTATTCTGGAAATAGTGAGGTCTCTTCCTAAGAAGAAAGTAGGAGGATAAGCTGCCTTCTGAATTTAATGAAAATCAACAATCTCAAAACTTTTTTAAAAAGCTGATTATTGACTTATGAAAGCCTATATGATCCCATGTTTGGGAGGTAATAGAAATTGGAAACTAACATTTCATGTTTGGGAGTAACTTCCACAGGCCAGGCACAGGCTAATGTATATTGGGTGCCTTACTTAGGGGGTGGGGAACGAGGTGATGAGTCCTTTCATAAAGGATAAATGGTGATTGATGGGGTGGAGAGGGATCAAAAATGACTCCCAGATTTTTGTCCGAAAACTACCGAATTGACTATGGGGCATTTTGTAGCCTAAGAAACATCCGAGAATGAGAAAATGACAGGAATAAGGGGGAAAAGGAAAAGTTGCATTTTAGACCTGAAAAGTTCCCAATGCCTAAGAGATAGTCAAGTGCCATCATGCAGGATGTTTTAGGATAGATGGATTTGAAGTCCAAGAGATATATGGAACAAGAAAGAGACTTGGGTTTCAACACCAGCCATGTAGATTGTCCCACAGAATATCTTTTAATTAATTTTTATTGGAATATAGCTGCCGTACAATGTTGCAGAATACTCAGTCTAGTTCCCTGGGCCACGCAGTCTGTTCTCATTGCTATCTCTTTTATAATAGTATCAACATTTAACTTTATCCTGAGACCCACCATCTCACTACCCTCATGTCTTATCCAAGTTTGGAAGACATCTGCCTTTAAAGATTTCCAATGAAAGCGTTACACACCCCTGCACCCTGCCCATCCAGGGGAGTTACTTTTGATCTCTTGTTATTTAACTCCCAGCAGACAATTGTGACAAAAATCATAATGAAAACCAATAGCCCTATAGGAACTATGGTTTTCAAAGCAGCTTTACATACTAGATCCCTCTTCTGTAATAGGATTCTTTGGGTTGCAAATGACAAGAGAATCCATTCAAAGTAGCTTCAGCAACAAGGGAATGTTGGTCGGTGTACTGATTTAACCCATACAGGAAGCCAAAGCTGAGACAGATCTAGACAGTCATGAGATGCACTGGAGGCGATGTCAGCTAAGGATACAGGAGGGCAAGGCAAGAACTGACAAGGCAACACCTGGGAAAGGAAGAGGGAAGGATGGAGGAAAGGGTAGAAAGAGCCTCAAACCATAGCGCAGCCCAATCCAGCCTTAGTGAGGCCAACGGGAAGCCTTGAAGTAAGGAGAAAAGGGCCCGCTCTGGCTCCCTCACCATGCTCAGTCAAGGGCAGAGCAGCCCAGAGAGAGGTACCTCCAGAGTAAATGTGGCAACAGAGCCAAAGTTACAGGTGCCGGAGGCTTGCATCTATGCTGCCCCCAGGGGCATGTCTCACTGGACCTCACTGGCACCCCAGGTGGCCAAGAGAGAAGCTTCAGGCACAGCCAGATCCAGATAAGAACATCATTAGATTTCCCTCTCCCCTCCTCCCCACCCTCCTGCTCTCTCTCTCTCTCATACACACACACCCCCCTCTCATCTCCCACCTCTTCTTTCCTATCTATTGGCTTCATGACTTTCTATCTCTTCTGGGCTCAGCCGACACCAGACCAAAGATGGCCCTCAACATCAGGCTTAGAACATTCCTAGAGAAGCTCAGAATGTCTAAGGGAAGGAAACCCACTCTATCCCAGGATCCACCCTGATCTCCACAACAGACTCACGTGTTTACCCGGAACTGATCCGCGACATCCACGGGGATGGCAGTGCCCTAGATAGCCAGGCTGATGAGTAGTAGGGGAGTTGAGAAAGGGACCCCTGATGTGAAGTCACAGCAGAACGACATGGAACAAAGACGGACAGGACAAAAACAGGACAATTGATAAAAGTAACATGTGACTTCTATCACCATGGAAGCTGGTGGGAAATGCAGGGGGAAGGTGATCCTTCAGCTGGGAAGAGCATACACAGAGCAAACTGAGTGAGCACCATTTTTTCTACTTACTCTTTGAAATCATTCTTTACTCTTTTATTTCCAGTATAAGTACCATAATATTTTTTTAATTTTTATTTATTTCTAATTGGAATATAATTTCTTAACGATGGTGTGTTAGTTTCTGCTGTACAGTGAAGTGAATCAGCTATATGTTTGTATATATCCCTTACCTGGGTGGGATGGGAGGTAGCGGGAGGGAGATCTATTGATTTTATAGATCATTAGTTGAAGGTTAGTTTGGCCGGAATTACTACAGTTGGATTTTGTCAGGCATTGGGTTAGGTATAAGGATAACAATAAGATTCTCAAAATAAAACTAATTCTGTTTTCTTGTTAGAAAAATAAATAGATGTCAGTGCTAGGAATCTAAAAATTAAACTACAATGGTGGTAATTAACCACTTCCCAATGACATATATTTTCCACATTAAAGGCTAAGAAATGCTCATCTCAGCTCTAACTGCGTGGCCTTGGGTAATAACCTCCTGGATTCTCTATCTCAAAATGGGAGAGAGAGAAGAGGAAGCCTCTATTCCTATAATAAGGTCATTGCAAGGAGGAGGGCTTCCCCAGTGGCTCAGTGGTAAAGAATCCACCTGCCAATGCAGGAGACACACGGTTGAGCTCTGGCCCAGGAGGATCCCGCGTCCTGCGGAGCAACGAAACCTGCGTGCCGCCACTGCAGAGCCCAGAAACCACGGCTCCTGAGCCCGCGCGCTGCAGATGCTGAAGCCTGCGCTCTCTAGAGGCCCTGCTCCGCAGCCAGAGAAGCTGCCGCAACGAGGAGCCCGCGCAGCGAGCCTAGAGAGCAGCCTTCGCTCTCAGCAACCCGAGAAAAGCCCGCTGCAAGGAAAACTCAGCACAGCCATAAATACATACATTTATATATATTTATAAAGAATGAGGTATGATCATGAAACACCCTGCACAGTGCCTGGAGCTTAGTCAGTACTCAATACACTGGTATCTAATATGATTAAACCTGCGAGATGCCATGCGCTTCAACTAGCATTGGCTTCCTGCCCTTTAATACCAGTCAGCCATGCCAGCAGGCCTGAAAAAGCTCTTTGCCTCATAATCCAATAATCCCATGGAGCCCTAAGAGGGGAAGGAAAAATGTTCCAAGCCCAACGGGCTATTTTTGGAGATGAAACATCATCCCATTACTTGCAGAAGGAAAAGGGGATGGGGCAAAGAGAAGCTCTTCAAGCTATCCTGTGCCTACAGTTAATAGCGCCTTGGGGAAGGTTCCATTAGATGGAGAGAGAGGTTTCAACATCCTAGAACACAAAGCACCTTTACAATTGTCCTTGATTTATTACATCTCTGAGGCTGTCTTCTAGCTCTGACCACAATCCGTTTGGATCCGCCCAGGTTCCTGCTTCTGCAGATTCAAGGGCATGGCCACAAGCCTGGAGTGGGAGAAGGGTCCTGGGGATTCTCTCATGCCCTGCTCGGAGCCTGGCCCCTCTCTGGAAGACAGGGGGAACCTCCACGTTCCTCCAGAGGCTTCCACAGCAGATTTTGTATCCCACATGTTTCAGAAGCTCATCTGGCTAACTGAGAAAGCATTTTAGGACAACAATTCCAAAAAAATAAAAAGCAATTATACGAAAATGCATTTCCTTGGAGGTCATGGTCTATGACCCTCCAATTTGCAGGAGGTGATGAAGCACTGGTGTTCACTGCAGACTGCTGAAACAAAGCAAATGCCAAAGAAGTGCTCCCTGAATAAATAATGGTGGAAGGAGCCCACTCTTCACTTTGGCAGGCGGGCATTGAGTGCTATGCTTCAACTTTCCATGCAGGATCTATATGCGAAGATTCCTGGCGTACTCAACCCAAGTTCACCGTGGCTGTACCAGGTACCAGAATGGCGAGGGTGGCTCTCCTCGTGAGGAGAGGTTAGGGCAAGACAGCATTAAAACTCACAGAATAACAAAACGATTGGGTGGTTATCATGTGTTAGACTGTCAGCCTCATTAAATCCAAGTAGTTGAAATAAGGAAACTGAGGCTGCTCCCAAAACAGAAGCAACAAGGCCATCATCCCCAGCTACCTACCCAACCGAAGTGATGGCCTAGGTTACATGGAAAACAAGCACAGAATGTTCTCAGCACCTTTATGTGCAAGAGCCAAACACTCAGCATGGTATAAACACCTCCCAAGAAAGGAAGAGATGGACACATGCAGCTGCCTCAGACACTGGAATACTATGTCAAAAATAAGAAATAAACCATTGCTACACAACATGGATGAATCTCACAGATAGTATGCTGAGCGAAAGAAGCCAGACCCACAAAAGAGGATGTTCTGTCTGATTCCATTTATGTGAAGTTCAAGGGCAAAATTTATCTGGGGAAGACAGAGTGGTGGTTGCCTCACGATGGGCATATAGATTGAGAAGCAGCGTGAGCAAATGTTATAGGGTGCGTTATCCCCATCTGAGCAGTGGTTATACACACACACACACAATGGATAATAGACAGACAGGCAGATAAACGGAGTCAGAGAGAGAGATGATGATGAATAGATCAATACAAGGGCAGATAGATGGATGGATGGATAGATATCAATAATCACTTGGCATTTGTGTTTTTTTTTTGCACTTTACATTTTTGTGTTATACCTAAATAAATCTGAAAAGAAGAGAGGGAGGGGAGGAAGGAAGCAGAAGGACTTCAATTTCCTCAGCAAGTAAATAGCAAAAATGGAATTTGACCCCAGAACTGCCTGGATTCTGAGTACACTTTACCTATTGGGCTATCCTGCCTCGTAGCTGGGCTCATGTTCACTATTGAGTAAGCATTTGTTGATGGATGGGTGTCTGTTTGTGGAAACTTAGCTGCATTAGCTCACCGGCATTCAAGATTTAGATCCCAGTGAATTCCCTCTGACCTTTCCTATCACCCTTTTCGATATCTCTCGTGGTTCAATGAGGAAAATTTAGCTCCAGCAAGGCTATAATGAGCTTCCCCCACAGGCTGAAGTTTCGTGGTGAATCTGGCCTCCTGTTCTTAGGCCATCATCAGGGGAATGTGGACAAGAAGAACAGAGATAGGTATTGATCCTTGTTCATTATTTAAATGCATATGGCGGCAGGCAGCTGTGCTCAATAAAGCTCTGTCAGAGATGCCTCGGGCCTGAGTGATGGTCCCAGCAACACCCAGGGGCTCCTCAAGGGACCTGGGACTCAGTTTCCCCAACTAAAAAGAGGTGAGTGTTTTCAGATTCATCCATTCAAACTAGACGCTGGGGCGGCTATGGTGGTTACGCTTATGTGCAACACGTTCTTGGATGTTTCTGTATTCATACAGCAGGGGCAGCATCCTGTAATCTTTCTCCAGCTAAATTTAATATTAAAACAGAGTATCTAAGGGACTTCCTTCTTGGTCCAGTGGTTAAGACTTCGCCTTCCAAGGTACGGGGTGCAGGTTTGATCCCTGGCCGGGGAGCTAAGATCCTACATGCCTTGTGGCCAACAATACCAAAACATAAAACAGAAGCAATAGTATAATAAATTCAATAAAGACTTTTAAAATGGTCCACATCAAAAAAAAAAAAAACTCTTTAAAAAAGAAAAATAGTAAGGATACGGGAAGCAGCCAGAGAGACAGGACACACTGGAAGATAAATGGGAGATTAAGAAATTATTCAAACCAAGTGAAGCGGCTGTGTCCAGAAGAGAGAGTGTTTCACTATCACATATAAAAGAGATAACTAATAAGGACTTACTGTGAGCACAGGGTATTCAGTACTCTGTAATGGCCTGCATGGGAAAAGAATCTATACGAGTGGGGATACGTAACATAGATTCACTTTGCTGTTTGCCTGAAACTAACACAACACTGTAAATCAAGTAAGCATGTGTGCACGTGAAGTCTCTTTAGTCCTGTCTGGCTCTTTTCAACCCCATGGACTACAGCCCACCAGGGTCCCCGTCCATGGGCTTCTCCAGGCAAGAATACTGGAGTGGGTTCCCATCATCTCCTCCTGGGGATCTTCCTGATTCAGTGTCTTGGTCTCCTGCATTGGGAGGCAGGTTCTTTACCACTAGTGCCACCTGAGAATCTCAAATCAACTACACCCAAATTTAAAAAAAAATTTTTTTTTAATGTATTTAAAGGAAAAAGAGAAAAAGAAAAGGAGGGGAGAGTGTTTGATTGTGTCAAATGCTTTTGAGAAGTCACATACCATGAGGGGAAAAAAAAATCCATTGGATGGTCAAGTAAAATAAGCACACCCTTTGGTTTTAACAACATTATGGAGATCCTCAAGGTTCCCCCGTATGGATTCAGGTGTGGGCAGGGAGGCGGGGGTGCAAACCAGACTGGAGAGTGTTAAGGGAGGAAATAGAAATAATGGGGTAATAGAAACAGTGCTCGTAGACTATGCTTCCAACAGTTGTCACTGAGAGTGACATCTACACCCTAGATTATACGGGTCTGAGGGAGTAGGCACAATGCTCCTATTATCCCACGTGCAGTTCCGAAAAAGGAAAGAAATCAAGTCTCTCAATAGATCTTTCTAACTCTGAGGCCTGAACTTCACCTTCTGATGAGTTCAAACTTAATGAAACGCAGAGCCTTGAAGGGGTAAATCTCAAGTGCTAACATCCACACACACATTCACTCACACACACATGCATGAGCACACACACATTTTAAGAGGCTTATATACACGCTCATAATTCTTCCTGGACATCAAATGGCTCTTTACAGGCTCCATTTTGATGACCTAAGTATCCTACAAATTAAATAGAAACATAAGGATTACATTTCCCTCGAAGTACCCCAGGCTTTGAGGAAAAATAAGAGGAAAGAAATGCCTGGATGATCACATTGTGGTTTTTTCCCTTTCCTTCATGACTCCAGACCTTTGCAAATTCACAGTCTCAGAGAGCATGCCAAACCCATGTGACATCAGCCACCACATCCACTAACACCCTACCCTGAAGCATCTTCTCATAAGGAAGTGGGATGACAGATCCACGTTCTCATGCATAAATGAGAGGACGCAGAGCTGCACAGACCAGCCAGATTCTCAGAGGGAGAAATTCAGACACAACACTGTTTTCCTGTGAGAGTCCTGTGTTCACGGTGAACAGGACGTGACCAAGATTGGGTAAAAACAGGACCATCTCGTACATTTCTAGCTCAGTTGCATTACACCGTGGGAACTGACAGCTGTTGTTCTAGCCTGGTGAGTACCCAGTTCCCCTCCGGTGGGGATGTACAGAGCTCTGCTCCATGGGGTTGACCATACAGTTAAGACCCCTTGATGCCTTAAGGGGAACACGTGTGAAGTAGACACTGCCAATCAGAGTAAAGCATCCCAACAGACAGCAATCAGCTCACACAAGTGACAAGTATTGACAATCAGAGAAGTAATCCCAGATGTTTTGCTGGAGTTATTGGGGAACGAGGAGCTCCCTCTCTGGTGTACTTCAACTGTGTGTGCACGTATGTGCCAAGTTGCTTTAGTCGTGTCTGACTCTTTGCGATCCTAAGGAAGGTAAGCCCACCAGGCTCCTTTGTCCATGGGATTCTCCAGGCAAGAACATTGGAATGGATTGCCATGCCCTCCTTAAGCTGGGTGAACAGTATATAAACCTGGACCTGCAGCTGCCATCTTGTTGTGTTATCATGAAAGGTAAACCTGCCAGAGATTGGCGCTCACGCAGAGGAAAGCAGGAATGAAGAGAGAACATAACTGTCCTTAATATGTCACTGGAGCCCTTAGGTGCAGCCAGACCTAAATCCAAATCTGCCTTTCACTTATCCCACTGAGTTGGGATTCTGTTGCTCTCAGCTGAGGATCCTGACTGAGTCAGCCTTTTCTGAGGTTCCTGCAATATTATGAGCTATCATTATTTGTGAAAAGTCTTCCATCTTCACTTTGCCTGGGGATTAATGACAACAGGGATTCCACACACCTGCGTAGCGCTTCATGCTTTCCAGAATGCCTTCAGCAAGGGTGGACAGTCAGGGTGTCTGTCCTACTTGTTACAGCTAGCATCTGTCCAATAGCTGCTCCAACTAGTCCATCCCATGGTACACAGACTGATAAATATTGTGGATACCACCTTTGCTTTCGCCTTTCGTTGTTGCTGTTCAGCCACTGTGTCTGACTCTGCACCTCCGTCAACTGCAGCATGCCAGGCCTCCCTGACCTNGTTACAGCTAGCATCTGTCCAATAGCTGCTCCAACTAGTCCATCCCATGGTACACAGACTGATAAATATTGTGGATACCACCTTTGCTTTCGCCTTTCGTTGTTGCTGTTCAGCCACTGTGTCTGACTCTGCACCTCCGTCAACTGCAGCATGCCAGGCCTCCCTGACCTCCATTATCTTCCGGAGTTTACTCTAGTTCATGTCTATTAAGTCAGTGATGCTATCTAACCATCTAATTCTCTGTCATCCCTTTCTCCTCCTGCCTTCAATCTTTCCCAGCATCAGGGTCTTTTCCAATGAGCCAGCTCTTCGTATCAGGTGGCCAAAGTATTGGAGCTTCAGCTTTAGCATTCAGTCTTCCAATGAAATGTTCAGGACTGATTTCCTTTCAGATTGACTGGTTTGATCTCCCTGCAGTCCAAGGAACTCTCAAGAGTCTTCTCCAGCACCACAATTTAAAAGTATCGATCCTTCAGTGCTCAGCCTTCTTTATGGTCCAACTTTCACATTTGTACATGACCACTGGAAAAATCATAGCTTTGACTATTCAGACCTACAGCATCCCATTTATACCACAAACCAAAGTGGGAGGAGAGCGTTCCCTGACAGTCCAGTGGTTTCCATTTCCCTTCTAATGCAGGGGGATAGGTTCTATCTCTAGTTGGGGAGCTAAGATTCCACATGCCTTGTGGCCGAAAAACCAAACAAAAAACAGAAGCAATGTTGTAACAAATTCAACAAAGACTTTAAAAATGGTCCACATCTAAAAGAAACTTTTTAAAGTGGTAGCACAGACTAGTTGCATCTAGTCAAAGCTATGGTTTTTCCAGTAGTCATGTACAAATGTGAGTTGGACTATAAAGAAAGCTGAGCACCGAAGAATTGATGCTTTTGAACTGTGGTGTTGGAGAAGACTCTTGAGAGTCCCTTGGAGAACAAGGAGATCCAACCAGTCCATCCTAAAGGAAATCAGTCCTGAATATTCATTGAAAGGACTGATGCTGAAGCTGAAACTCCAATCCTTTGGCCACCTGATGCAAAGAACTGACTCACTGGGAAAGACCCTGATGCTGGGAAAGATTGAAGGCAGGAGGAGAAGCGAACGACAGAGGATGAGATCTTTGGATGGCATCACCGACTCAACAGACATGAGTTTGAGTAAACTCCGGGAGCTGGTGATGGAAAGGGAAGCCTGGCGTGCTGCAGTCCGTGGGGTCGCAAAGAGATGGACACGACTGAGAGACTGAACTGAGAGCAAAGAATGGACCTTAAAGGTCATTTTATAAATGAACAAAGTAAGACTCTTAAGTGACTTCTCCAAGCTAATCAATAGCCAAACCTAGGGTGGAAATTGGAACTTTCCTTTCAAGGTTCTTTGCATCTCACTGTGGTTTATAAAGAATATAAAGACACATTATATTTTCCCCTCACCATTTCTCAGAAACTAGGCTAAGGGATTTACTTGTATTGAATACTTAAAATAATCCTCAGGAAGTAGGTTTTATTACCCTGTTCACTTTTCATTCAAGGAATCTGACATTCAGTGAGGTGAAGTTCATTTTAGGAAATGGCAAAGCCAGGATTCGAACTCAGATCTGCCTACTCTAAAAATCCATGTGGCTCCCACTCTCAAGAACGTAGATGTAAAGTCCAAATATGCAAAAAGTTATTCATCATAGGCTTAAAAATACAGCTGATGTGATTATACTCAGATACAACATGGTTTGAAAGATCAGAACAAGGAAAGGTCAGTTGAATTTGCATCATCAGAAAAAACTATCATGTAGGATTTCAAATCAACTCAAGACTAGAGACCATTTCTGATTTTATAATACTACTGAGGCTGCCTGTAGAAATTTGGTAAAAATGCATTCAATCCTGAATGATGAATGGAGCTTGGTTGGGCAGAGACAAAGGAACTCTGGGCCAAAGGGCCAGCACTTAAAAGCATATAAGTGTGGAACTTCCCTGAAGGTCCAGTGGTTGAGAATTCACTTGCCAAGGCAGGAGACGCAGGTTCGATCCCTGATCCAGGAAGATTCCACAAGCTGTGGAAAAACCTCGCCCAAGAGCCACAACTATGGAGCCTGTGTACCCTCGAGCCCGAGCACCACAGCTGAGAGTAGCCCCCACTCCCCGCAACTAGAGAAAAGCCCACACAGCAGCGAAGACCCACTACAGCCAAAAATAAATGAATAAAATTCAAAAAATAATAAATGTTCAGGACTGATTTCCTTTCAGATTGACTGGTTTGATCTCCCTGCAGTCCAAGGAACTCTCAAGAGTCTTCTCCAGCACCACAATTTAAAAGTATCGATCCTTCAGTGCTCAGCCTTCTTTATGGTCCAACTTTCACATTTGTACATGACCACTGGAAAAATCATAGCTTTGACTATTCAGACCTACAGCATCCCATTTATACCACAAACCAAAGTGGGAGGAGAGCGTTCCCTGACAGTCCAGTGGTTTCCATTTCCCTTCTAATGCAGGGGGATAGGTTCTATCTCTAGTTGGGGAGCTAAGATTCCACATGCCTTGTGGCCGAAAAACCAAACAAAAAACAGAAGCAATATTGTAACAAATTCAACAAAGACTTTAAAAATGGTCCACATCTAAAAGAAACTTTTTAAAGTGGTAGCACAGACTAGTTGCATCTAGTCAAAGCTATGGTTTTTCCAGTAGTCATGTACAAATGTGAGTTGGACTATAAAGAAAGCTGAGCACCGAAGAATTGATGCTTTTGAACTGTGGTGTTGGAGAAAAGTCCAGTGGTTTCCATTTCCCTTCTAATGCAGGGGGATAGGTTCTATCTCTAGTTGGGGAGCTAAGATTCCACATGCCTTGTGGCCGAAAAACCAAACAAAAAACAGAAGCAATGTTGTAACAAATTCAACAAAGACTTTAAAAATGGTCCACATCTAAAAGAAACTTTTTAAAGTGGTAGCACAGACTAGTTGCATCTAGTCAAAGCTATGGTTTTTCCAGTAGTCATGTACAAATGTGAGTTGGACTATAAAGAAAGCTGAGCACCGAAGAATTGATGCTTTTGAACTGTGGTGTTGGAGAAGACTCTTGAGAGTCCCTTGGAGAACAAGGAGATCCAACCAGTCCATCCTAAAGGAAATCAGTCCTGAATATTCATTGAAAGGACTGATGCTGAAGCTGAAACTCCAATCCTTTGGCCACCTGATGCAAAGAACTGACTCACTGGGAAAGACCCTGATGCTGGGAAAGATTGAAGGCAGGAGGAGAAGCGAACGACAGAGGATGAGATCTTTGGATGGCATCACCGACTCAACAGACATGAGTTTGAGTAAACTCCGGGAGCTGGTGATGGAAAGGGAAGCCTGGCGTGCTGCAGTCCGTGGGGTCGCAAAGAGATGGACACGACTGAGAGACTGAACTGAGAGCAAAGAATGGACCTTAAAGGTCATTTTATAAATGAACAAAGTAAGACTCTTAAGTGACTTCTCCAAGCTAATCAATAGCCAAACCTAGGGTGGAAATTGGAACTTTCCTTTCAAGGTTCTTTGCATCTCACTGTGGTTTATAAAGAATATAAAGACACATTATATTTTCCTCTCACTATTTCTCAGAAACTAGGCTAAGGGATTTACATGTATTGAATACTTAAAATAATCCTCAGGAAGTAGGTTTTATTACCCTGTTCACTTTTCATTCAAGGAATCTGACATTCAGTGAGGTGAAGTTCATTTTAGGAAATGGCAAAGCCAGGATTCGAACTCAGATCTGCCTACTCTAAAAATCCATGTGGCTCCCACTCTCAAGAACGTAGATGTAAAGTCCAAATATGCAAAAAGTTATTCATCATAGGCTTAAAAATACAGCTGATGTGATTATACTCAGATACAACATGGTTTGAAAGATCAGAACAAGGAAAGGTCAGTTGAATTTGCATCATCAGAAAAAACTATCATGTAGGATTTCAAATCAACTCAAGACTAGAGACCATTTCTGATTTTATAATACTACTGAGGCTGCCTGTAGAAATTTGGTAAAAATGCATTCAATCCTGAATGATGAATGGAGCTTGGTTGGGCAGAGACAAAGGAACTCTGGGTCAAAGGGCCAGCACTTAAAAGCATATAAGTGTGGAACTTCCCTGAAGGTCCAGTGGTTGAGAATTCACTTGCCAAGGCAGGAGACGCAGGTTCGATCCCTGATCCAGGAAGATTCCACAAGCTGTGGAAAAACCTCGCCCAAGAGCCACAACTATGGAGCCTGTGTACCCTCGAGCCCGAGCACCACAGCTGAGAGTAGCCCCCACTCCCCGCAACTAGAGAAAAGCCCACACAGCAGCGAAGACCCACTACAGCCAAAAATAAATGAATAAAATTCAAAAAATAATAAGAGAAAAGGTGAAATGATTTTTTTTTTTTTTAAAGCATATAAGTAAAGTATGGGGAAGTAAAGCCCCAGACAACCACAATGGTGGGTCACTCACCTGGAGCCAGACATCCTGGAATGTGAAGTCAAGTGGACCTTCGGAAGCATCATCACAACGAACAAAGCTAGTGGAGGTGATGGAATTCCAGTTGAGCTGTTTCAAATCCTGAAAGATGATGCTGTGAAAGTGCTGCACTCAATATGCCAGCACATTTGGAAAACTCAGCAGTGGCCACAGGACCGGAAAAGGTCAGTGTTCATTCCAGTCCCAAAGAAAGGCAATGCCAAAGAATGCTCAGACTACCACACAGTGGCACTCATCTCACACGCTAGCAAAGTAACAATCCAAATTCTTCAAGCCAGGCTTCAACAGTATGTGAACCGTGAGCTTCCAGACATTCAAGCTGGTTGTAGAAAAGGCAGAGGAACAAGAAATCAAATTGCCAACATCCACTGGATCATTGAAAAAGCAAGAGAGTTCCAGAAAAACATCTATTTCTGCTTTATTGATTATGCCAAAACCTTTGACTGTGTGGATCACAACAACCTATGAAAAATTCTTAAAGAGATGGAAATACCAGACCACCTGACCTGCCTCCTGAGAAGTCTGTATTCAGGTCAAGAAGCAACAGTTAGAACTGGACATGAAACAATAGACTGGTTCCAAATTGAGAAAGGAGTACATCAAGGCTGTATATTGTCACCCTGCTTATTTAACTTCTATGCAGAGTACATCATGAAAAATGCTGGCTAGATGAAGCACAAGCTGGAATCAAGACTGCAAGGAGAAATATCAATAACCTCAGACACTCAGATGACACCATCTTTATGGCAGAAAGTGAAGAAGAACTAAAGAGCCTCTTGATGAAAGTGAAAGAAGAGAGTGAAAAAGCTGGCTTAAAACTCAACATTCAAAAACAAAGATCATGGCATCTGGTCCCATCACTTCATGGCAAATAGATGGGGAAACAATGGAAACAGTGAGAGACTTTATTTTTGCGGGCTCCAAAATCACTGCAGATGGTGATTGCAGCCATGAAATTTAAAAACTCTTGCTCCTTGGAAGAAAAGCTATGACCACCCTAGGCAGCATATTAAAAAGCAGAGACATCACTCTGCTGACAAAGGTCCGTTTAGTCAAAGCTACGGTTTTCCAGTAGTCATGTATGGATGTGAGAGTTGGACTATAAAGAAAGCTGAATGCTGAAGAATTGATGCTTTTGAACTGTGGTGTTGGAGAGGACTCTTGAGAGTCCCTTGGGCTGCAAGGAGATCAAACCAGTCAATCCTAAAAGAAATCAGACCTGTATGTTCATTGGAAGGACTGATGCTGAAGCTGAAACTCCAATACTTTGGCCCCCCAAAAGAACTGACTCATTGGAAAAGACCCTGATGCTGGGAAAGATTGAAGGCAGGAGGAGAAGGGAACAACAGAGGATGAGACGGTTGGATGTCATCACTGACTCAATGGACATGAGTTTGAACAAGCTCCAGGAGTTGGTGATGGACAAGGAAGCCTGGCGTGCTGAAGTCCATGGGGTTGCAAAGAGGCAGACATGACTGAGCGACTGAACTAAACTGATAAGTATGGAGAAACCCTAGAATGTTCAAAATAAAAAGCCAGACTGCCTACATCAGGGGTGGTAAATCACACCATGCTTCATCAATTGAGAGTGGCTGCCTGCAGTACTGTTTGAGAACAATGATGAAACTGGGTAAGAAGTCAAAGCAAAGATTGCTTAGTGATGTCTGCCATGGAGACTAGATTAGATTAGAACTGGTAGCACAAGTGCCACATATCTGCCCTTATCAGATGCAGAATACAAAGTATATTGAAGAATGAGCAAGCAAGAATGCTGAAGAGCTATCTCAGCATGCATCACAGAGAGTTATTTTCTGTAAAAATGGAGTCTGGGGTTTGACTTAATGGCTGTTAGTCTCTCGAATTGTGTCTGACTCTTTGTGACCCCGTGGACTATAGCCCACCAGGCTCCCCTGTCCATGGAATTCTCCAGACAAGAATACTGGAGTGGGTTGCCATGCCCTTCTGCAGAGGATCTTTCCAACCCAGGGATCAAACCCAGGTCTCCTGCATTGCAGGCAGATTCTTTACCATCTGAACCACCAGGGAAGCCCTGATTTAATGGCGAGAAGGAGCAATTTTGAGCTCCTGAAATAAAAAGACTCCAAATAAAGATAGGATCCTGGTATATAGAATAACTAGATGACAGCTATATGAAAATTCGGTCCTGACCATCCACAACAGCTTCTGAGCCTGCTCTTCTTCTCACAGAGCTAGTTGTTAGGTATCAAAATGATGCCCTCAAAAGAAGAAATAAATTATTTAGAAATTCACTCTTGGGTAAAAACTCACTTGGAAGTGAGCAAGCACCTGGCTTTCATCACACCTTAGGGACTGGCTAATAAAGTCCCAAATGTCACTTCCACAGCCCTGGCATCTCAGTGGTCACTGGGCCATCCCAACTACACTCTTGAATATGGTATTTCACTGAGGAGAATTATAACACCAAAGACCAACGTCTGCCTTGCTCTCATCATGAGTCGCCATGAGACAGTTGATCTCATCATCACTAAGATTTATTGAGCATATACTATGTGCTAGGATAAGCCTCACTTTACAGTTTTGTCTCAGTTGATCCTCATGACAACTCTAAAAAGCACCAGTGTGCCCATTCTGCAAATGAGCAAACTGAGGCTTAGAGAGGGAACACAAATTCCCCAGGGTGGAACTGATATAAAAATTGAGGTCTATCCGCTGCCAAGGCTGTGCCCTTTACTGCTGTTGTCACTGGGGCCATGGCTCTGCTCACATGGACTCCATCCAGTCATATTCCCACTGACATCACAGCATGCACACCACAGACAAGCCTGGGGGACTGTGGATTCTGCCCTACTCTCTTCCCAGGAGACAGCAACAACCAAGCCACAGGGACTTGGAAATTAAATTCTATGTTAACCACACCCCCCAAAGTTCCTACTGTCAAAAAAGAGAAATAGGAGTGCGTCACCCCAAGCAGCATCATTTCCAGGACCAAGAGTAAATATGTCTGAAGCATTTCTGAAATTGGGAAAAATGGACTCATAAATCATGAAAGTGAAAGTGAAGTTGCTCAGTCATGTCCTACTCTTTGTGGCCCCATGGACTGCAGCCTACCAGGCTCTTCCATCCGTGGGATTTTCCACGCTAGAGTGCTAGAGTGGGCTGCCATTTCCTTCTCCAGGGGAGGAGAAAGTCATAGATCACGGCTGAGGTTAAACGCTTAGTGTCCCAAGATCTACAAACCTTCCTGAAAGCCTAGGTGTTATTTCAATTTTCTGATACGTCTAAAACCCCCAGGTTCTAAGTCCAGTTCTCTGCTCTTATGTGATCAGTTTAGAATGGTAACAACAACAACAACAAAAAAACCCAAGAACTCCACATACACCTAATGCCATATTTTAAATACATCCCTGAAAGGTTGAATGGTGACTAGAAAACCTCCCATTTCTGGTCCCAAAAGCCCTTGTTTATTTAACTGATACATAATAAGCCCATTTGCTTTTACCTTTAACCTGCTAAAATGCTCTGTGGTTTTCATAGATTTCCTTTTCACATGTGCAGTGATACCCACTTCCATTTTCATTACATGTAAAAGCTTATACTTTTCATCAACCTTGCTTTTTTTTTTTTTTAATAAGAATCCATTTCAGAGTATTTCAGAGCTGAGTAGACTCTCTCTCTCTGAAAGTTATAAAAGTTTTTTTCCCCTCTCTATATTTGGATCTGTACAATGGGATTGCTGCACAATGCCATGGAAGTGTGATGGCTTCCTAGGTAGCTCAGTGGGTTGAGAATCTGCCTGCAGTGCAGGAGACCTGGGTTTGATCCCTGGGTCAGGAAGATCCCCTGCAGGAGGGCATGGCAACCCACTCCAGTGTTCTTAACTGGAGAATCCTGTGGACAGAGGAGCCGAGAGGGTTATAGTCCATAGGGTTGAAAAGAGTCAGACATGACTAAAGCAACTGAACATGCATGGACATCATGGAGGTGTGAACCTTTGAAATATTTATTTAAAGAACAAAGATTTCTATGGTGCAGTTTCTAGTGACCATCACTGGATCAGTCAGGATAGGATGGCTTTTGTCGCAGTAACAACAATCCCCACTTTCAGGATCTTGTGACAGTGAAGATCTATTTCTCATTCATGCTACATTGCTCTTGTAGGTCACCTGGGGGCCCTGCCCTATATCCTCACTCTGATACCAGGCTGACAGAGCATCCAACACCCAGAACCTTGCTGGTCACCATGGCAGAGAGAAAGACAGATGTGGTCAATTGCATACCAGCTCTTAAAACATCTACTCAAAAGTGACATATCACTTCTACTTAAATTTTTGGCCAAAGTAAATCATCTGGTCATGGACATTCCTAACCCCAACCTTCAGAAAAGAGCAAACCCTCCAAAACAAGGTTAGTACTGGGGTTGAGCAGCCATTTCCTTCTCCAGGGGATCTTCCCAACTCAGGGATCGAACCCATGTCTCCTGCACTGCAGGTGAATTCTTTATTACTGAGCCACCTGGGAAGCCCAATAATGATGAACCTCATCTTTATTGACTGCTTCCTGTACACAGGGGTGAGTTTAAAGACTCTGCACATATTGTCTCATTAAACCTTTAGGACAGCTCTGTGAGATCAACAGCCTTATTCCACTTTAAAGGCATTGAAACTGATGAATAGGAAGTGGGGTGGCTTGCCCAAGGCTAACTAGCTGGTAAAATGTTGGGCTGAGACTTGAACCCAAGTAGGTAGCCTGGCTCTAGATTTTGCTGAGAGTAGAACTAAAGTGTTCACACACACACACACACACACACACACACACACACACACACACACACACACGACAAATGTATGAGGTGATGGATGTGTTAATTAACCCAATGGTGGGAATCCTTTCACAATATATACATATGTCATATCATCACATTATATTCTTACACTCACAGTTTTGTCAATTACGGCTAAATAATGCTGAGGGCGGGGGAAAGACCATCATTCTTAAGTCAAAGTGTTTATACCCATCTTCTTGGTTAAGTGAAGTGAAAGTCACTTAATCATGTCTGACTCTTTGCAACCCCATGGACCCTGGAGAAGTACACGGACTTCTCCAGGCCAGAATACTGGAGTGGGTAGCCATTTCTTTCTCCAGGGGATCTTCCCAACCCAGGGATTGAACCCGGGTCTCCCGCACTGCAGGTGGATTCTTTACCAGCTGAGCCACCGGGGAAGCCTCCCTCCTTGATTAAGGTTCTACTTCTTATTCTGTATGGAATATAGATGATTAACAATGCTGTGATAGTTTCAGGTGGACAGCAAAGGGACTCAGCCACACATATACATGGATCCATTCTCCCCCGAACCCCCCTCCCATCCAGGCTGCCTCATAACACTAGGCAGAGCTCCCTGTGCTCTACAGTAGGTCCTTGCTGGTTATCCATTTTAAATACAGCAGTATGTACCTGTCCAACCCACATTCCCTGACTACCCCTTCCCCTCATCCTTCCCCCACCCCCAGCAGCCGTAAGTTCTTTCTCTGAGTCTGCAAGTCTGTTTTATAAATAAGTTCATTTGAATCATGTCTTTTTCAGACTCTTCATATAAAGGGTGCCATACAGAGTTTCTGCCTCTCTGTTTGACTTACTTCACTCAGTATGACAATCTCTAGGTTTAGGAATTTTTTTTTGATACCTCCCTCTTATGCCCTACACCCTCCATCACCAAATCTTCGCAACTTAAACCTCATCTCTCATTCACTTCTTCCCAGCCTCATATCTGCTAAGTCATAAGCCGCCATGGTCTTCAGCCTGGACTATCACAATGTTCCTTTCCCCAAACTAACTTTCCAGCTCCCACTCTTGTCCCAGTTTTTCTCCACCCTGCAGCCCAAGTGACCATAGCTGTCTGTGTCACACCATTAGTGTGATTATGTGATCAAAGTTGGTCTGAGCCCCTGGATCCAGCAATACCTGAAGCCAGCTACCCTTAAAATGTTTCCATTTCTTTTCTGTCCTTTGCACTGAATTCACCCTAGGTTATACTTACCTCTTTCCTCTACCATTCTGGATACCGCTTAGGTATCTGTGTACTCCTAAGTGGTTCATCTAATGCCCAACATCTATTGGACATTCCATACATGTTTGCCAAAGTGAGTCAATCTGGATGATATTTAGTGTCCTTTTCTAGAAATGGGGCCTCAAAGGCAAAAGCCTTGGCTTTGTCCTTGAAAAACCCACAAAATGTCACTTCACTAAGACACAAAAGACAGATCTAATAGTTGACAAGCAAGTGGTGTCACCAATCCTCGTCTCTATCCAGTGGTTTTTGAGAATACTTTAGGGAGTTTTTCTCACTACCTTAAATGTGGTTTTGCTTACTGACTCCCCACCCCCCCAGGAAAGTTTCTCATCTCTTGGGCCTCTTTCGTTTTCCAAACTGGAAAAAAAAAAAATGTGTGTGTAGCAAATCCTATAATTACTGGATCTGATTTTCATTTGAACTTTTCCTCTCTGACATGACTGCAAGGTTCTTTGGTAGATGGCAGGCACCAAGGCTTCAAAGTGTGTGTGCAATAAAGAATATGCTGCTGGGGTGTGTGTGTGTGTGTGTGTGTGTGTGCATCCGCAGGGCAGGAGAGTGTGTACGTGTGTGTATGTACTAGTTGAGTAGTGTTACTCATTCAGCCTTGTCCGGCTCTTTGCAATCCCATGCACTGTAGCCTGCCAGCCTCCTCTCTCCATGGGACTCTCCAGGAAAAATTACTGGAGTAGGTAGCCATTCCTTTATCCAGGGGATTTTCCCAACCCAGGGATCAAACCCAGGCCTCCTGCATTGCAGGCAGATTCTTTTTATCTGAGCTACAGAGAAGCACTTTGAATGAGTGTCTGAAGGAAAGTGGCACGTGTGTTTGTACACGTTTGAGTGAGTATGTGAATAGCATGTATGTGAGTGAATGTCCTTAGGATATATGTATGTATGTGTTGTGTGTATAAGTGTGAGCGTATGTGTGTCTATGGGCTTCCCCGGAGGCTCAGCGGTAAAGAATCTGCCTGTGAGGCAGGAGATGCAGGTTCAGTCCCTGTGGTGGGAAGATCCCCTGGAGGAGGAAATGGCAATGCATTGCAGGCAGATTCTGACCCTTGTCTTACTTAGAATGGAATGATGAAGACAGGGAAGTTCCAAGCAGGGCTTCCCCGGCTTGAATTTGGTCTCTGCTGAATCATTGTGGGTAAAGTTAACTAACCTTTTCCTGCCTCAGTTTCCTGCTCTGTAAAATGGAGAACATCCTAGAAGCTGTCTCATAGGGCCATTGACGATGATGGTTGGGTGGTTTAATATATATAAAGAGCCTGGAACAATGTCTGGCTATTTAAGTGTTCATTGTTGTCATCATCTCAGCCACCATCAGCAGCACCTCCCCAGCATTCAGCAAAGTGCTGGCTATAAATGTAACAGGTATTGTATCTAAGTCTGCTGAGTGAATGAATGAATGAAGAAGTTCTGCACTGATAAGCTAGACTTTCCTTCCTGAGGTCTTGACATATATCATACCCTCTGCCCAGGGCACTAGCATTCACTTTCTGACTCCTTACCCATCCTCCTAGTCTCCAGTGAAACTTCATTTGCTCCAGGGAGCTTGCCCTGACCTCCCCCATCCTCCCAGACATATATGTCCAGAGGGATCCATGTACCCTTTCTTCCTCTGTGTTTATTCAATGCCTATCTTCATTATCTGGCTGGACATCCATGAGGTCAGGAACTTCATCTGTTTTCTTCCCTGCAGTAAAGCCAGTACCTGGTAAAGAGAAAATGCTCAATGCATTTCTGATGAATGGATGAATGGAAGAGAGAGCAGTGATACTTGGGCTTTACATGCACATGAGTCACCTAGGGATTGTATGAAATTGCAGAGTCAGGGAATCGTGTTAAAACGCTGGAACTCTGCATTAACAACTAGCTCCAAGTGATGTGGATGCTGCCGCTCCACAGGCTATACTTGAGCAACATGGCCTCAGAGTATCTACGTGTTTGAGGGTTTAGAAAATATAATCGCTTTTGTGCCAAACGGATACATAGGAAATAAAATGCAAACTTCATATGAATTTTTAAAATAAATCCCAAGGTTCTGAGGGCTTGCCAGGTGGCTCAGTGGTAAAGAATCTGCCTGACAATGCAGGAGACTTGGGTTTGATCCCTGGGTCAGGAAGATCCCTTTGAGAAGGGAAGGGCTACCCACTCCAGTATTCTTGCCTGGAGAATCCCAAGGACAGAGGGGGCTGGCAGGCTACAGTCCATGGGGTCGAAAAAGAGTCAGGCAGGACTTGGTGACTAAAACAACAACAGGAAGGTTTTGAAGACGAATCGGAGGGCATCCCCAGGACCGGAGATTCTTACCCTCACTTCTCTGATACGTCTGGAGTTCCTTGAAAAGAAATGTTCCCGAATTCCTGCACTACCCAGTATCTCGGTCCTAGGACAAGCCACAAAGAGACAACCCAGGGCCAGTCTTAGAAACAGGTACGCCAGTCCATACCAGTGTTTCCTGGTTAAGTGGGTTGAGAATCTGCCTGCAGTGCAGGAGACCTGGGTTTGATCCCTGGGTCAGGAAGATCCCCTGCAGGAGGGCATGGCAACCCACTCCAGTGTTCTTAACTGGAGAATCCTGTGGACAGAGGAGCCGAGAGGGTTATAGTCCATAGGGTTGAAAAGAGTCAGACATGACTAAAGCAACTGAACATGCATGGACATCATGGAGGTGTGAACCTTTGAAATATTTATTTAAAGAACAAAGATTTCTATGGTGCAGTTTCTAGTGACCATCACTGGATCAGTCAGGATAGGATGGCTTTTGTCGCAGTAACAACAATCCCCACTTTCAGGATCTTGTGACAGTGAAGATCTATTTCTCATTCATGCTACATTGCTCTTGTAGGTCACCTGGGGGCCCTGCCCTATATCCTCACTCTGATACCAGGCTGACAGAGCATCCAACACCCAGAACCTTGCTGGTCACCATGGCAGAGAGAAAGACAGATGTGGTCAATTGCATACCAGCTCTTAAAACATCTACTCAAAAGTGACATATCACTTCTACTTAAATTTTTGGCCAAAGTAAATCATCTGGTCATGGACATTCCTAACCCCAACCTTCAGAAAAGAGCAAACCCTCCAAAACAAGGTTAGTACTGGGGTTGAGCAGCCATTTCCTTCTCCAGGGGATCTTCCCAACTCAGGGATCGAACCCATGTCTCCTGCACTGCAGGTGAATTCTTTATTACTGAGCCACCTGGGAAGCCCAATAATGATGAACCTCATCTTTATTGACTGCTTCCTGTACACAGGGGTGAGTTTAAAGACTCTGCACATATTGTCTCATTAAACCTTTAGGACAGCTCTGTGAGATCAACAGCCTTATTCCACTTTAAAGGCATTGAAACTGATGAATAGGAAGTGGGGTGGCTTGCCCAAGGCTAACTAGCTGGTAAAATGTTGGGCTGAGACTTGAACCCAAGTAGGTAGCCTGGCTCTAGATTTTGCTGAGAGTAGAACTAAAGTGTTCACACACACACACACACACACACACACACACACACACGACAAATGTATGAGGTGATGGATGTGTTAATTAACCCAATGGTGGGAATCCTTTCACAATATCTACATATGTCATATCATCACATTATATTCTTACACTCACAGTTTTGTCAATTACAGCTAAATAATGCTGAGGGTGGGGGAAAGACCATCATTCTTAAGTCAAAGTGTTTATACCCATCTTCTTGGTTAAGTGAAGTGAAAGTCACTTAATCATGTCTGACTCTTTGCAACCCCATGGACCCTGGAGAAGTACACGGACTTCTCCAGGCCAGAATACTGGAGTGGGTAGCCATTTCTTTCTCCAGGGGATCTTCCCAACCCAGGGATTGAACCCGGGTCTCCTGCACTGCAGGTGGATTCTTTACCAGCTGAGCCACCGGGGAAGCCTCCCTCCTTGATTAAGGTTCTACTTCTTATTCTGTATGGAATATAGATGATTAACAATGCTGTGATAGTTTCAGGTGGACAGCAAAGGGACTCAGCCACACATATACATGGATCCATTCTCCCCCAAACCCCCCTCCCATCCAGGCTGCCTCATAACACTAGGCAGAGCTCCCTGTGCTCTACAGTAGGTCCTTGCTGGTTATCCATTTTAAATACAGCAGTATGTACCTGTCCAACCCACATTCCCTGACTACCCCTTCCCCTCATCCTTCCCCCACCCCCAGCAGCCGTAAGTTCTTTCTCTGAGTCTGCAGGTCTGTTTTATAAATAAGTTCATTTGAATCATGTCTTTTTCAGACTCTTCATATAAAGGGTGCCATACAGAGTTTCTGCCTCTCTGTTTGACTTACTTCACTCAGTATGACAATCTCTAGGTTTAGGAATTCTTTTTGATACCTCCCTCTTATGCCCTACACCCTCCATCACCAAATCTTCGCAACTTAAACCTCATCTCTCATTCACTTCTTCCCAGCCTCATATCTGCTAAGTCATAAGCCACCATGCTCTTCAGCCTGGACTATCACAATGTTCCTTTCCCCAAACTAACTTTCTAGCTCCCACTCTTGTCCCAGTTTTTTCTCCACCCTGCAGCCCAAGTGACCATAGCTGACCGTGTCACACCATTAGTGTGATTATGTGATCAAAGTTGGTCTGAGCCCCTGGATCCAGCAATGCCTGAAGCCAGCTACCCTTAAAATGTTTCCATTTCTTTTCTGTCCTTTGCACTGAATTCACCCTAGGTTAAATCTTCGCAACTTAAACCTCATCTCTCATTCACTTCTTCCCAGCCTCATATCTGCTAAGTCATAAGCCGCCATGGTCTTCAGCCTGGACTATCACAATGTTCCTTTCCCCAAACTAACTTTCCAGCTCCCACTCTTGTCCCAGTTTTTCTCCACCCTGCAGCCCAAGTGACCATAGCTGTCTGTGTCACACCATTAGTGTGATTATGTGATCAAAGTTGGTCTGAGCCCCTGGATCCAGCAATACCTGAAGCCAGCTACCCTTAAAATGTTTCCATTTCTTTTCTGTCCTTTGCACTGAATTCACCCTAGGTTATACTTACCTCTTTCCTCTACCATTCTGGATACCGCTTAGGTATCTGTGTACTCCTAAGTGGTTCATCTAATGCCCAACATCTATTGGACATTCCATACATGTTTGCCAAAGTGAGTCAATCTGGATGATATTTAGTGTCCTTTTCTAGAAATGGGGCCTCAAAGGCAAAAGCCTTGGCTTTGTCCTTGAAAAACCCACAAAATGTCACTTCACTAAGACACAAAAGACAGATCTAATAGTTGACAAGCAAGTGGTGTCACCAATCCTCGTCTCTATCCAGTGGTTTTTGAGAATACTTTAGGGAGTTTTTCTCACTACCTTAAATGTGGTTTTGCTTACTGACTCCCCACCCCCCCAGGAAAGTTTCTCATCTCTTGGGCCTCTTTCGTTTTCCAAACTGGAAAAAAAAAAAAAATGTGTGTAGCAAATCCTATAATTACTGGATCTGATTTTCATTTGAACTTTTCCTCTCTGACATGACTGCAAGGTTCTTTGGTAGATGGCAGGCACCAAGGCTTCAAAGTGTGTGTGCAATAAAGAATATGCTGCTGGGGTGTGTGTGTGTGTGTGTGTGTGTGTGCATCCGCAGGGCAGGAGAGTGTGTACGTGTGTGTATGTACTAGTTGAGTAGTGTTACTCATTCAGCCTTGTCCGGCTCTTTGCAATCCCATGCACTGTAGCCTGCCAGCCTCCTCTCTCCATGGGACTCTCCAGGAAAAATTACTGGAGTAGGTAGCCATTCCTTTATCCAGGGGATTTTCCCAACCCAGGGATCAAACCCAGGCCTCCTGCATTGCAGGCAGATTCTTTTTATCTGAGCTACAGAGAAGCACTTTGAATGAGTGTCTGAAGGAAAGTGGCACGTGTGTTTGTACACGTTTGAGTGAGTATGTGAATAGCATGTATGTGAGTGAATGTCCTTAGGATATATGTATGTATGTGTTGTGTGTATAAGTGTGAGCGTATGTGTGTCTATGGGCTTCCCCGGAGGCTCAGCGGTAAAGAATCTGCCTGTGAGGCAGGAGATGCAGGTTCAGTCCCTGTGGTGGGAAGATCCCCTGGAGGAGGAAATGGCAATGCATTGCAGGCAGATTCTGACCCTTGTCTTACTTAGAATGGAATGATGAAGACAGGGAAGTTCCAAGCAGGGCTTCCCCGGCTTGAATTTGGTCTCTGCTGAATCATTGTGGGTAAAGTTAACTAACCTTTTCCTGCCTCAGTTTCCTGCTCTGTAAAATGGAGAACATCCTAGAAGCTGTCTCATAGGGCCATTGACGATGATGGTTGGGTGGTTTAATATATATAAAGAGCCTGGAACAATGTCTGGCTATTTAAGTGTTCATTGTTGTCATCATCTCAGCCACCATCAGCAGCACCTCCCCAGCATTCAGCAAAGTGCTGGCTATAAATGTAACAGGTATTGTATCTAAGTCTGCTGAGTGAATGAATGAATGAAGAAGTTCTGCACTGATAAGCTAGACTTTCCTTCCTGAGGTCTTGACATATATCATACCCTCTGCCCAGGGCACTAGCATTCACTTTCTGACTCCTTACCCATCCTCCTAGTCTCCAGTGAAACTTCATTTGCTCCAGGGAGCTTGCCCTGACCTCCCCCATCCTCCCAGACATATATGTCCAGAGGGATCCATGTACCCTTTCTTCCTCTGTGTTTATTCAATGCCTATCTTCATTATCTGGCTGGACATCCATGAGGTCAGGAACTTCATCTGTTTTCTTCCCTGCAGTAAAGCCAGTACCTGGTAAAGAGAAAATGCTCAATGCATTTCTGATGAATGGATGAATGGAAGAGAGAGCAGTGATACTTGGGCTTTACATGCACATGAGTCACCTAGGGATTGTATGAAATTGCAGAGTCAGGGAATCGTGTTAAAACGCTGGAACTCTGCATTAACAACTAGCTCCAAGTGATGTGGATGCTGCCGCTCCACAGGCTATACTTGAGCAACATGGCCTCAGAGTATCTACGTGTTTGAGGGTTTAGAAAATATAATCGCTTTTGTGCCAAACGGATACATAGGAAATAAAATGCAAACTTCATATGAATTTTTAAAATAAATCCCAAGGTTCTGAGGGCTTGCCAGGTGGCTCAGTGGTAAAGAATCTGCCTGACAATGCAGGAGACTTGGGTTTGATCCCTGGGTCAGGAAGATCCCTTTGAGAAGGGAAGGGCTACCCACTCCAGTATTCTTGCCTGGAGAATCCCAAGGACAGAGGGGGCTGGCAGGCTACAGTCCATGGGGTCGAAAAAGAGTCAGGCAGGACTTGGTGACTAAAACAACAACAGGAAGGTTTTGAAGACGAATCGGAGGGCATCCCCAGGACCGGAGATTCTTACCCTCACTTCTCTGATACGTCTGGAGTTCCTTGAAAAGAAATGTTCCCGAATTCCTGCACTACCCAGTATCTCGGTCCTAGGACAAGCCACAAAGAGACAACCCAGGGCCAGTCTTAGAAACAGGTACGCCAGTCCATACCAGTGTTTCCTGGTTACCAAGAAGAACCTACTTTCCCCAAAACATCTCCTTCAAGGCCAAATTCCTACAGAGCTGATAGGTCCACATAAAAGGACACTGGCTTTTCCTGGTGATCCAGTGGCTAGGACTCCACGTTCCCAATGCGGGGTTTGATCCCTGGTCAGGGAACTGGACCCCCTATGCCACAACTAAGCGTTCACAAGCCATGACTAAAGGTATTACATGAGGCCACTAATAGATTCTGTGTGCCACAGTGAAAACTGAAGATCCACGTGCCGCGACCAAGACCCAGCACAGCCAAATAAATAAATAGATAGGTAAATAAGTAGATAAATATTTTTTTTAAATTGGATTTTGCTGCCCAGCCTCTGCCCACCTTGGTTTCCCCTCCATGAACTGTCCCCGTGTATTTCCAAATAATACTCCTCTGCTCGTGGCTTCTCCTAGCTCGTTCCCTTTGTCCTCCCTCCAATCCTGTGAGCCTCTCTTCTGAACTCTCTTGCCTGAGCAAGCCGGGGTTGGTTCTGTTGCTTCCAAGCAGTAAAGTCTAACCAACACTCTATCCTTGCTCTGGGCAAATGCATCCATTCCCAATAAACAAAGCACAACTGAAAAGAAAATCAACAATCCTTTGTTACAAGCAACCTAATCATTCAGAACAATATAAGATCGGTGAAGTGAATTACGCAATATTCGTCAAATAGAGTATCGTGTGCCCATTAAAATGAGTGGGGAGATCTCACCAACGTAATGCTAAGCAAAAGACTCTGGGTGACTCTGTATACAAGACGACACAGAGAGAACTAATCTATGGTGTCAAAATCAAGATGCAGCATTTTGTCAGGGTGACTGCGACTGAGAAACAGGCCGACAGCTCCTGGTTCTTGATCTGGGTATGGTCTCCAAGGACGTGTTTACTTTGTGAAAATTCACTGAACTCAGCTTTTACGATATGTGCATTTCTTTGCTATGTATACTATAGACCAATGGGAAAAAAATGTTACTGATGAAGCAGAGTAGACTTAAAATTTTGTTTCATAGAGAGTCATATGGAATTCCTCAAAGACCACCACATTAGGGAGAGGGGCTCCCAAAGCAAGAGAGTAGAGAGCAGCGGCCCAGTGAACAAGACTCCAGGCTTCCAAGCACAGTGACGCCAGAGCAGTCCTATTCATATGTCTTTTGATACAGTGGCGAAGGAGGGAGGGGCCATTCAACTGTATTTTAATGCTATGTTAAAAATAAACATGTGTGAGAGAGAACAGACACCAAGATGCATTGGAATTTTCTGCTTTATTTTGTTGTTGTTGTTGTTATTATCTTGCTTTATTTTCTTTTCATAACACTTATCACTTGGTTTATAGTATATTTATATGTTTTTAGTTTAAATTCCATCCTTCATTAGAATATTAGCATCATGAGAGCAGGTCATTTCTTTCTTTCTTTTTTTTTTTTTTTTTTTGAGCTTCCATTTTACTTTATTTTACTTTACAAATCACTCTCTCCTCATGCTCCTGGGAGTTGAAACCTCCATGACTGGGGCCAGAGTTGATTCCTATCCAGAATCTAGCACAGTGCTGGATCAGTAATTAATGCTAACGTATTCGCTGAGTAGCTAAGAGAACTAACATGGCAAAGTCAGGTTCTTTGAAACATTGAGACTTCTGGATCAAGACTTGCCTGAAGCTGTTCCTATTGCTAAATTTTCAATTACATTAAATCCCCTTTTCTGTGAAACCCAGTCCCAGCTGGATCTATGAACACCTGAAAGATGACAAATAGCTGCAGCTCCTTCATCTCTTTGTGCCTCAGTTTCCTCATCTGTCGTCTTTGTAAGAGCACATAAGGAAGATGAGAGAATCGTTAAAAGCACAGACTTTGGAGTCAAGAGACTTAGCTCCAAATTTGTACTCCATTACTAGGTAGCTGCAAGGGCTTGGGTGAGTTACTTTACTGCCCTGAGCCTCAGTTTCTTCATCTGTAAAGTGGGGACCGTGCCTACTTGCAGAAACTGGGAGAAGTATTCAATGCATGTAGCATCAACACTCATTCAGCGTTAACCAGACATGAAGCTCATTGCCCTAGCCCACCTCATAAAGATTTCATACGTATCAGATGAGTTAAAGCTCTAGGAAAGCACTTCCCCAACATTACAGATCATTATTATTATTAGCAAGGTAAATGGATTTACAGAAGCAGAGCAGAACAAAGGTCAAAGGGAAGCAAGATTGTTCTGGAAAACAAACCAGGGAAAGGAGGCAAACATAAGTGTTATCGTTTAGGGCAAAGAAAGGCTGGTGCAAAATGGATGAGAAGATGGGTATTTTCAGGCTTTAAATGAACTTGTTTTTCCCCAACTCGATTCAGAGAGGAAAGTGCAGGCGGATACAATCAAAGGCTGACAAACAGCAAGATATTTGTTCTGGTAAACACACTCATCTCTCCAAACTCACCTGAAACATTTTCTGCTTTCCTAAAGAAGCTCTTATGAACTCAGAGCCGTAAAGAATCACCTGGTGAGGGGCTGTGCCAAGCCAAGAAAAGGCCGCCCAGCCCTGGACAGTAAGAGCCCGAGGCACCTGGCTGCATGTCGTCGTGCGGGTGACCTTCGATGGGCTTTGAATCCGCTGCCACTTAACGTGCTATCAGGGTGGCACCATGCAAGTCGTGAGCTACAGATGAGAATCTTCTGACCAAGAAGGGTGCAGCAAAGTGGCAGAGGGCGAACTGAGGCTTCTCTCCAAAAAGAGGAGGGACAGATGTTTGCTGCTGGTTTTTTCCATCGTTTTATGCATAAGTGTCCTGTTTCAGTCATAGGGACCTGGCGTGTGTGAGGGTCTCTGTCAGCACCACTCAAAAGAAAAACACACAAGACCCATCTAATTTTCAGTATTCTAGTAGCCACATTCAAAGGGAGGGAGCCCGTGAATGTTCATTTTATCAAGCACCTCTTCCCAGACGATTAAGATGCAAGTGGAGAACTGATGCTGTGTTGTTTGTTTCAACAGTGGTCTAAGGCAGCCCTTGCCCAATAGGAAGCCAATAGATTCCTCGTTCATGGTAAAGGCAGGCAGAGTCGTCCATGACTTTCAATGTTCATGAATGCACAAGTGGCCTTGCCCACTAAGGTAAGAGGACGACCTCCACTTTTAACTCCAGGGGCTTCTGTTTTTTGTTTGATTTCTTTCACAATGAGTATGAATTTACTTTTTAATAATTCCTTGATGTCCTTGGCCTTGATCGTAAGCAAAACTCGCCCGCGTCAAGCTCTTTCCGTGGCTCAAACACTAACCGAAGCACTTTTCATGCGTTAGCTCACCTAATATTCACTCTCACCCTATAAGGTGGGCACTACAGTGATGAGCATTATATGGATTGGGAGGCTGAGGCTGGCAAAGGCTAATAAGCAGTTGTTCAAGGTCACAGAGCTAACAGAGGAGACTGGACTGGGGCTCATATCGGTCGGCCTCCAAAGACCCAGTTTTACCCTTTCTTTATTCATGTTTAGCGGTAAGAACACGTGACACAAAAGGTTCTCAAGAAAGATCTGTCTCACACGTCAGCATACAAGCAGCCACGGATATAAGAGGGGGAGGGGAGCGCGGGACGAACCGGGAGAGGAGGACTGATATACAGACACCGCTACGTGAAGAACAGATAGCTGGTGGGGAGCTGCTGTGTAACACTGGGAGCCCAGCTCAGGGTGGGGTGGTGGGAAAGGGGGTCGGTGCAAAAGGGAGGGGATATATGTGTGTATATATATTCACTTTACTGTAGAGCAGATACTAACACAACATTTAGTAAAACAATTATACTTCCATTTAAAAAATTAAAAACACAAACATACAAGCTCGCATAGGAGCCTGGTTCATTAGTGAAGATCCAACACCCACCACAGTGCCTACCTAGCACAGAGGAATCCATCAAGCGTTTGTTAAACGAGCGAATGAATGAATGAAATGTGCTCTCTGAGACTTGAGGAGGCCCAGGTATATAAAACACCCACTTGAGGCCAACATCTAAAGCATTCCTCCCAACTTCATCGGGGATGTATCTGAACAGCTCAGACATGCTTTCCAGTTGAAAACATTCATTTAATTAGCAGGCATTTTCCAAAACGGATGTGCCTTTCTCAATCACTGTGTCTGCAGCGGACATTTGCTGAAAAGGTGCCCCCTTCTCCCAGACATCAAAGCTTCTGCTCACAGACCTTTCTCCCCCAATTACTTCCATCGGAGAAGGACAGCCGGGCGGTCAAGAAATCGGCCACAACGTGCAAGATGTTTTGCCTTTGTAGAAAAGATGCTTGTGGGGTAAGGTCCTTTTTGTGGGGAGGGGAAAAGAATCTACACCTTGGTTTAATCTGTGCCTTTAGAAACGTTTCATTGGCCAGCACGGGCTGCTCACTGTGACTGGCCCCAAATCATTTCTCTTTGAGATCTAGCTTCTCCTCCCCAAAAGAGTATCAAGAACAATCTATATTCCCTGGTGGCTCAGACAGTCAAACGAATCTGCCTGCAACGCAGGAGACCTAGGTTTGATCCCTGGGTCGGGAAGATCCCCCGGAAAGGGGAATGGCAATCCCCTCTAGTATTCTTGCCTGGCGAACCCCATGGACATGGGAGTCTGGCGGGCTATAGTCTGTGGGGTTGCAAAGAGTCGACACTAACACTTTCATTGGATTTATTTCTTCTTAATTTGTGCAGCTACTTGGATATGCATTCTGACTCATATCAGCCTGGTTTGACCATTATAACTCAGCTTGAATAGGAACACTATACCTTCTTTGCTCTGGAGTCCCTGAATTCTAGAGCCTGTGGCACCAGGGGCTATGGCAGGGAGACAGCAACCATATTTGGGAACGATGATGCTCCTTAAGAAAACACGATTCTCCAGCCCCACTGAGCTATTGCTGGAGTTGGCTGAATCAACCCCTTGCCCTAAACTTGTCCATAACTCCCCAGTGCCACCTGATAATGATCAGATGCCTCAGCATGACTCATACACCTAGATTCAGACCTCAGTTCTGCCTACTTTTGAACCTCAACCCTGCCCCCCCACCCCCCGGACCCCAGCCAGATAAGTTATTTGCAGTTTCCAGCATCCTGCTTCCCCACTTCCACACCAGCCCTTTGGCACACACTCTTCCTGCTCCCCAAAACATCCTCTCTGTCCCCCCTTATTCATGCTACTCAGAATCAGTCTTCAAAGTTGATGTCACTTCCTCCAGGAAGTCTTCCCTGATTATTCTTTCTACCCACCACTGGAAGAAGTGAATCAAGCATGCTCCCCAGCAGTATCACATCTCACCCCCTCCAGCACTGATGGCTGTTTTATAAATGCCTATTTATTTCCCCAACACTCTCAGCGGACCTGAATTCCTTAAGTGCAAGTCTCAGAATCTGGCATATATTAAGCCTTCAATGAACAACTGTATATAAATACATAAATGGGGGCAGGGAAGGGGAAGATGCATAGCATCCAGGTAGAAAGACGTTTAATTCTCCTCATTAAAATAATGGAGTTACAGAGCACTGTGGGCGATCATGATGGCGGTCATAGTCCAATCCTCTCCCTCAACCCCAAGGGGCACAAAGACTAAATCTCCCCTACCGCAGACCCTAAGAGGAAACCAACATGGACCTACAAGACAATTCCAGCCAAACAGGTCTGCTCATGGTTCTCTGAGCAAGCTAACTTTGCCCCACAGCCTGACCCAGAGAATCTGGCTTCCCAGACAAGCCACTCGGAATGCATCTTCAAGGTCACACGGAAGGTTGGTTGAGAAGAAAAGGCAAGGACAGGAAGAGAGAGATACTTGAATAGGAATGCTGCCTCTGTTTGGCTTTAAAGTTCTGGATAATTTCCTGTCCAGCAATTGCCAAAAAGCCAGGGCTCAATAATAAAGCTATAGTAGCAACTTCCCTGGTGGTCCAGTGATTAAGCCTTCACCTTCCAATGCAGGGGGTGCGAGTTTGATCCCGGGTCGGGGAGCTAAGATTCCGCGTGCCTTGAGGCCAAAAATCCAAAACATAAAACAGAAGCAATATTGTAACAAATGCAATAAAGACTTTTAAAAACATGGTCCACCTCCGAAAAGGTCTTTTAAAAATATATAAAAAGTAAAAAATACACAAAACTACAGTGGGAAATGGGTGTCAAAAAAAAAAAAAAGATCTTAAAAACCAGAAGAGTCTTTTGCCTCCAAATTTTGGAGTCTTGGGGAAAACTCCATTTTACCGTTTGCTTGCTCTGTCCCTCACAGTGCTTTAGGAGGTGAGTGGACCCTAGCATTCTTCTGCTCTAGCAAAATGGTGGTGCAAAGCTCACTGCTAAACAAGAATGACTGGGCTCTCTCAGCCTCCACTGACACGGCATCTCTTTGGGACAGTCAGTTCACACTTCTGTTTCTCGGCATCTCCACTCTCTCTCTTCCCCGGGTCATCCCACTAAGGAAAGTACGAGAGAACTCCAGGTGCAGTGGGTTTTCCTCTTGAACAGAAGAAACTTTTCTTACTGCAAACTGTATGCTTGAGGATAACACGTGGCTATCCACTACCTGGTGGCTCAGAGGGTAAAGTGTCTGTCTGCAGTGTGGGAGACCTGGGTTCGATCCCTGGATTGGGAAGGTCTCCTGGAGAAGGCAATGGCAACCCACTCCGGTACTCCTGCCTGGAAAATCCCATGGATGGAGGAGCCTGGCAGGCTACAGTCCAGGGGTCAGAGTCGGCCACAGCTTAGTGACCAAACAGCAATGGCCTCTGAAAACCCACATGAGACAAAGAGCTGGTATGCTTTGACTCCAGGATGTATCATGAAGAAGTTTTGTTATTTCTGTTGTTAATACATTCCTAATAGCCACTTGTTTCCTGGATACTTGCCTCTTCAGCTCTGATTGGCTGAGTTCCAGTTTCTTGAGGTTTTTACTGCATTTGGAAGCTATGTTATGAAAACCTTGAAGCCTCCATGAAAATGAAAACTTCCTTTTCTTCTTCTTTCTCCCCAGAGTGTGGTGGCCAAATACCCCTCAGAGGTGGAGGATGGTCCAACTTCCAATGCTCTGTAGCAGTGATTCCATAACTATCCGTTGTACCAGAAATTACAGCATTTTGGCATCTAAACTGTAATTCCCTGCCTTGCCTCTCACACTGAGAAGTGGTCAAGAAAAATTCTTTGTTGGTTTGAACATTCCCCATTTTAATTCAGATCATTTGATTCCATATCCATGATGTATCTTACTTTTTCCTTCATCTAACCATCCCTCCCCATCATCCAATCATTACATTCATCTGTCGATCGCCTTCCCCATTCTTAACAATGTCACACACACGTACACAAATGTATATACACACACACCCAAACTGCAAGCATGGTCAGCTCCTTTCTCTTTCTCTACCACAGGCATTCCTATCATTGTAATTTATAGTCAATGAAAATTTGGTTAAAGGGTTTGAAAACAAAAAACAAAAATATCTTTCATTACCCCAGGGTATGTGAAGGTGTTGTAATTACACCGCTAGCCAAAGAATCCATTTTCTCCTGAATACCTAAAGGGATCTGAATAATCCTACAAAGTCAGAGTCTTATTTTCTATTCAGTAGGGCCAGACCAAAATCCACCCATACCAAGACAAATGGGTCTTTTTTAGCTCCAGCAAGCTTCTCCAAACAAGACATCCCCACAATGTGCAAGTAGAACTCCTTGGCTTGGTCACTTTTCTCCTTCTCTTCATCTTTTGATGCCGTTGTTGACTACCCAGAATCAGCCCCAAAGTGCCTGTCCACACTCTTGTCCCAAAAACCAAGAATAGCACTAAAATCGGGTCCAGGAGTAGTAACCAGGGGTACAGTGCCATCTGCTGGCCATTTTTATAAGACAGCCTCAGCCCACACTAGGAAATGTTCCCTCGTTTCAAAGCTACTGAAAGAATCTGAAGGTCTGGTATGGAAACAAATAATTTTTACTGTATTAATATCCTATTATGGAGAATAGTCATTTAGAAATAAATGTCTTCTCTTTCACTACTTTTTTAGGTATGCAAAGGAAAAAGTCAAAAATCTGGGAGAGATCGACTCGGCTTATAATTCCTTTTTTTTTTTAATTGTTATTGTTGTTAGTGTTATATTGGGGAATAATAATAATAAACTCTTAGAAAACTCGGTTTTACACACTCGTAATAAGGACCCTCTAAATCAGCATATCACAGTTTGCAAAGGGATTTATGATCCACAGCAAGTTTACGAGACTTTAACACAACAAAGGCAAGAAAATAAAGGACAAGAAGAAAAATAAAGCTGTAATGAATGATCCCGTTTCCGGAGGAGCAAGGCTACAGCGAATGAACATATATTTTTGTGATGAGGCTGATTTGTCTCACGTGTGGATAAGCATTTTTATTTAAAATCTGATGCGTTTATTTCTTCCCTTCAGGCTACTATATTTGTATAGTCTCCTAAAATCCAGATAAAAGACTTTTAAACCAGGTGCCTGTTCCAAGAGAGAAAACAGAACATGCGTCAGTGTGCAGAAGTCTTTCCGCTTTCAAATTAGACAGTGAATTGACAAAATTGACCAAAGAGGAAGGAAGGGATGCCTTTCCTTAAAAGAACTTCTGACATGTTCTTATCTGTAATGTTCACCAGGAAGCGTGTCAATAACATACAAAAGTCAGGCATTCTCTTTCCAGGTGCTCTCTATGGACGTTTTCCTAAATGATCATCTACATAAGTGTAGACAAATATATGGAAAATGGTGCAAATTGCACACACACACACACAGGTCTGCCACGCTTGGAAATGCCCACTCTGAAGAAGGCTTGTCCTCTGGTTGAGTGCTTGTGAGTTTTCTACACCGAACAAGTCTTTGGGGCCCTAAGCGTTCCTTTTGTTTGTTCTCTGCTCAGGCTTCCAGAGGCATCAGCAAGCTACAGTCCTCACTGCAAGGGGAGGATTTGGTTAACAGTTCCTAGTATTTTCAGCCCTTTCGTTGATTTCCTTCCCTTCTAGTATTTTTAGTTCCTGAGATAAAACTCTCATTTATAATAAAGTCAGAATCCCTGGAAAACATTTCGTCAATGAAACATTCGGCTTTGCTGTCCATTAATTTATTGAATGAAGGGGTTTACCCCCCTCCCTTAAAACCTGGCAACCCAGCTCTGGTTATTTAAAGGCAGACACAAAGGCAGAACTGGGTGGAGTTTTAAAATATTTTAAGAAGTAAAAATCTTATTAAAAATGTTTACTCTTTGCCGTAAAATTGCCTTTCCAAAAGCACAGGTTTGCTAGGACCAAATCATTCACTTTAGGAACTAGGGTATATCAGCACCAGATTCAGTTTTGGCAAATTCTAATTAAATATATGTCTCAGCCTAAGTTTGTTTTTTTGTTTGTTTGTTTGTTTTTTATCATTGTTATTCACAGTCCCTGGTCTAAAATACTGAAATTTTGAGGCATGATTAAATATTTTTAACTGAAACTAGTCCAATAAGAAGTTCTCTTTCTTTTCCTTTTTAAAGAAGTGTTATTTCTTTACAGGGTCCTTTCATTATTCCCGCAGAAATTTGGGGAGGTTTTTGCAGTCACCATACATTTGAAATACCAGCTGCTAACTTCAACCCAATTTTCTGCCCTGTTTGGAAAGGATTTTTTGTTTGGGTTTAGTGGGGTTAGGATTGAGAGTGTGTGTGCGTGCGCGTGTGTGTGCCCAGAAAGATAGAGAAAAAAAGAGAGAAAAGCACACAAATAGTTTTGCTTTGAAGTTGCTACATAATTACTGTTAAGATCTACCAAAATGTACTGCGAGACAGCCCTGCTTACTCAAATCTGGTGATTGAGCAGGCAAGCAGCGTCTGGGAAGACTTAAGGATGGATGAAATGGAAGCACCGGAATAAATGCAACCAAGGTAGACGGAAAGATGTTTTCTGTTGTTTTCTTGTAGAGACGTATTAGGGAAAGAGAGGGCAAGGGGAGGAAGGGATACTGGGGGAAAAAAGAAAAGAAAACATTTATGGAGAAAGGGCCAGAAAGATATAAGAATGGAGGGAAGGAGGGGGGGAAAAAAGGAGGGAAGTATGGAAAGAGGGAGGGAGGGGAGAGAGAGAGAGAAAGGTACTGAACTGTTTTATCTTCCTGCGCTTCCCTGTTCAAAGCCCTATGTCCTTGGTGGAGACATTAAACCTTACATATGGAATGCAGCAAAAAAAAAAAAGAGGGGGCAATATAGTGAGTTTCGCTTGTTCATTTCCTTTGTTGGAATACTGACTTGGAACATCTGAAGAGAAAACGGTCGCAAAGTTGGAGAATTTCTTCTTTCAGCAGGCTCTTTCCGCAAAAGTTATTTATGTCACAGTGCCCCCTGGAGTATGGCGGGGAAGGGACCCCTAACGTCCCCCCTCTAACTCCCTACTCTTGACTTGTTTTTCTTACCATCGGGAGGGGAGAAAGGGGGAGGAAATATTGGAAATTTTTGAAACAATCTCAGAAGCTTTTGAAGAGCTGCCACTGGCCAGGGGAGAGGAGGATTTCGAGAAATGACTTCCGATTTATTTCGGATAGTTAGGGGAAAGGGGAAGGAGGGAATAAAACCCTTCCTTCTCTTCATTTTTTTTCCTTCCCCCTTACCCCCTTAATCCTATTTTAGTTGAGGTCTGACCTTGGAAATTTCCAAAAGACTTTAATCTCCTGTACTCCAAATTGCTAAAAGGAGCTCAAAGAGAGAGTGTGTGTGTGTGGGTGAAAGGCGGTTTTAAATTGTTTATTTATGAATGGGTTAGACTTTCCTGATAGTAAGAATGTTAACTAGTTCATTAGGTACTCTCGGTACATTTAAGTCTTTTTTAGTTTTTCTTTTTATTCCCTTTTCTCTCTCCCTGTCTCTCTCCTTTTTCAGACAAATACATCTAATCACCAAAACACAGCAGAGAAAAAAATGATCTTCAGTCCTGCCTCTGGGCAGACCTGACCCACTTGAATGTTAATATTCTCAGATAACTAGGAAATGCCATTTAGTATTTTCTATAACTACAAGGCTGTCCTCCACCCTCCAACTCTCTCCCAGAGAAAACAAATTACCTTCCTGTAGCAAGAGGGGTGGGGGGAGATGGAGGTGGAAAACCCAAGAGAAGAATCATTTCCATACATAGTTCCCAGATATAAAGGAAATCCAGGCTCTGTGCTGATCTCAAATTTGGGGAGGTACGCACTCATTGAAATCATTAAGCATTTCATTTTTCAGATGAAAGGCTCTCCTTTTGCATTACTGGGGAGAGTTCTGATGTAATCTGAAGTGTCACATTGGAGGGGTCTTGGTGATTAAGTCTTTTCCATTTCTTTCATTAAAGGGCCGATTTTCCTGAGGTGGGTTATAACTTCATCCCAATCTGAAATTTCACTCACCCACCCTGCAAAAAGGTCTATATGTACGACCGATTTTTAGAAAGAATAACAAATCCAGTTGTATACTTATTTTTTAACTGCTTTTGATTTTATTGAACTACGAAACGCAGAAACCACTTTGCTGTCATTCTCAAAGGTCCATTCTAAATCACGAGCTACGTCAAGGTATAATTACTCACATTTAAAACATTCTGTAATTATAGGAGGAAAGAATAGAAAAATGGCTTTAAAGAAAGGAATTGTTAGAAGCAATTGACTCTCAAGAAATGTCTGTCTTTCATAAAGTTCATAATTTCCCAGTAAATTCTTTTAAGTTAATAAACATATTAAACATAAAGAACCTTAAAAGCACTCCCCCCCTCCACCATCTGCCACCACACATACACACACAGGGAAAAAAAAAAAACCCTAAATTCTTTTAAAATGTGCATTTTTTTAAAGACCTCAGAGACGGAAATATTTCTCAGGAAATGTCAAACATGCGCGTCTACATAATATCTACATGAAATAATAAATCAAACTCAGCTTTTTTTTTTATCTGACAAAGCACAATAAACAAGTTTGGAACATTATTTTTGCACACGCTTTTTAGCTCTCAAAAAAAAACAACCTCCAATAATAGATAATGCCTTATTGGGAAAGATAACGTGTTTTCTTATAACTTGGTGGGAAAAACTTTTTTATTTGCCCTTTGTAAAAGAAATTAGATATATATTTGGCAGGAGGGGGGCAGGCAGAATATAATGTTTCATTGTGATATAAGCCAACAAAAACCCAGGAAATTCGAAGTCCAACTGATGTTCATCTAAAAATTCACACCATTGTACCCCTTTACTGACAACAGATTTAAGAGTCCAGAATGTCTCGGGGAACATTTCCTGACTTTCAGCTTCTCATGTCTAAACAGTAAATTGTTATTTAAACTTCAGCCAGTCTTAGAAGAACTGCTCCCCCCAACCTTTTTTTTTTTTTTTTGCTTCTTATATTTCTCCATGTATATTTTATATCTTTGCTGGTCCTTGTTTCACATCACCTGAAATGTATACATTATATTGCATTTTAATCCCAGTGACGGATAGGCTTTCTGGGGAAACTGAAATCTTTTTTCAATGAGAAGAGTATTTAACAAGAGAGGAGAAGAATCATAGCAGTGGGATTTCCAAGCTGAGAGAAACCAAGGATATAGAGCAAATAGAAAGGGAAAGATAAATCAAACGAAAAGTTTGGCGAATTGGGGGGTAGGGAGACCCCAGATTGTGTCCATGGCCTTGCTTGGGGCTGTGCCTAGAAAAACGTTAACCATCAGGGACTCATGCCTTTGTGTAGGTTTCAGTTACAAAATCAAATTATAGAACTTAACACGCTGTCAGGAGCCCTTGCTAAATATTTAAACCCTCAAGTTCCACACCATTTGTGAATTCCAGATCATTAATTTACTACTGGATTGTTAATTACAACGGAGTAATGGAAAACCGGGCTTGTCGATTTTATGGACACCGCTCCCGTACAAGTGCCTGTTGGTACTTTCAGAGGCTAAAAGCTTAAACTTTAACTACATTCTAAGTATTTGGAACTGGGGTGAAAGGGGGACCTGTGAGTAAATGCTTTGAGCAGGTAAGTAGTTAGTTATTAAAATGGGCTTTGAAGCCCTCTCTTGGTTGTATGTCTGCATATTTTAAGGGTCCCAGCAAAAAAACAACTTTTTTTTAAATGTGCCTAATTTAGATTTCATTGAATTTTCTGCACGCACTGATGTTAGGATATTTGGTGAGTTTAATTCCCCCAACCCTTCTGTAAGAAAGAAAAGAAACTCTTTCTCGAAGAGATTTAGCAAGGGAAGAGAAATCCTTTTTAAAAAGCTTAGAGAACAGGGAGGGGATGGGGGAATAAGTGGTAAGAAGGCTTTAATTTCTAAAGCTTTAATCCCAAAGGAGAAGGACTATCTACGGAAGAACTGAAACTAATTTACCTGAATTCCTTTGTCACTGCCTGGCTCTCCAGTATTAAATGATTCTTTTCACTAGCCAATAAAACTGAATCCAAAGCCTGTTTGGGATGGAAGGGTGGTACCAGACCTACCCACTCCCGCAAAAGGAAAGCCAGTTTTCTATGCTATTTGTTTTAGTTCCCCAAAAGGATTTTCAGAGAGAGAGCTGGGAGTTCAGGCCACCCTACTTGGGTCTCACTTAGAATGGGACCCATGGAGGAACGTGTTGGCTCTTGTTCCCGGAACTGAACACTTCCTCAGTGTATCCCAGAAAAGAAAGAGAAAGTACCTGCATCTTAGGTTGACAAACCGGTAGCTGTTTTGTCTTTGTTTCCCTCTCATGGGCTGTTTTAGGATCTCTGCCAAGGCAAAGGGTTGTGGAAGTGATTGCTGCTCCTCAGAAAACAGTGCAGACTTTCTACAACTGCATATCTCCACCTTTGTAAAACAACAGATAGAGCTACCTCGACCATCTGGAAGATGTCACAGAAGATGTTTACAAAAGATTGGGGGGGGGCGGGTCCTTAAAAGCAAGTAGCTGTATAAAAATACTGAGTTGGTTTTTTTCTAACATCACGACAGCAACTTTCATTCTATTCCTGACATCCCGTCAGTCAGGATGGCAAAGAATATACGAGAGAAAGCATTAAAACTGCCTAATCACGACTGCTAACAAGGAAGGGTACGAAGAGTACCCAGCATGGAGTAAACACTCAATAGCTGTTATTTAATTTTAATAGAAGTAATAGCCTTTCAAACTCTTTTGTCCCACCTTGAAACTAGAAAGGGCCCCTCCGCCTTTTATTACAGAAAATCAAGCTGAGGAAGAAATGAAGATAAGATAAAACCGCTCAGTAATCACTGTTCCTGGGTTTTCCAACCTCGAGTGAGGTTTTGAGGCCTTGATTCCAAGTCTCTTTGCCCAGACAATGACAAGCACCCAATTGAAAAATGGATGAACTAAAGCTTTTCGCTGTTCTCCTGTCCAAATTGGATTGGTTACCCAATTTGACTGAGTGCTTAGAAATTAGTCAATAAGGCAACTAATTAATAATTTGACTATGCGGTGGGGGGGTGGGGGNAGAAAGGGCCCCTCCGCCTTTTATTACAGAAAATCAAGCTGAGGAAGAAATGAAGATAAGATAAAACCGCTCAGTAATCACTGTTCCTGGGTTTTCCAACCTCGAGTGAGGTTTTGAGGCCTTGATTCCAAGTCTCTTTGCCCAGACAATGACAAGCACCCAATTGAAAAATGGATGAACTAAAGCTTTTCGCTGTTCTCCTGTCCAAATTGGATTGGTTACCCAATTTGACTGAGTGCTTAGAAATTAGTCAATAAGGCAACTAATTAATAATTTGACTGTGCGGTGGGGGGGTGGGGCGGGGGGTGGAGGAGAAGTCAATTTCTCAGCTGCACACAGATGTAAGTCAGAGGAAATCTTGAGGCCCCTTACTACATAATTCTAGCAAAAGCTTGTTGTTTTGAAAATCTTGTAAGCTGATTTAAAACAGGAATTCTGGGTTCAGTTTACTTTGTATTAAGCCTTTTCATCTCAATGAAATAATATAGTGGAGACAGATGATATACAGAGGAAAAAAACAAAGCTGTGAGAGTTAATACAAGATACAGTAAACATATATTCTCTATAATATATATTTATAAACTATATTGTATAATAATATAGTCATTATAATCATAGTGCAGAAGGTATTCACTGTGTCCTAGGTATGTGCTGAGTAAGTACTTTGAAAATGTTATCTTACTTAATCCTATGAGGGAAGTGCTAGAATACTATGACCCCCAATTTACAGGTAAGGAAACTGAAGCCCAGAGAGGTCAGCCATTTAAAAATCAGGGTCATATAACAGTAAAAAGAAACAGCAAGATTTTGAACCCAGAGCCACAGAGTCTAAACGCTGCTTTCTTATTCCTCTCCTCTAAGACTATGGAGAAAATTAACCAGTGATCTTGTTGCCAACTTTCTTCCTGCTTAAGGGAAAACTAAATGACTTCAAAACCTGGCCCTAATATGATGTTTGTCCATGGACAAGGCATGTCCCGCTGGACCTCAATTTTCCCTGGACAAAGTCAGAGAGGTCCTCTAACAGTAGCTCCACAAAATCACCTTATCATTCCACACTCCAGGCTCTATCAAGAAACATGTTTTCAAAAACTTATCAAATCTTCTGTCTGTACCCACAGATGACAAAACTTGAAAAGATACTAGGAATTTTTGCTTGCTTGCTGCATTTTTAAATTTTTTTATTTTATATTGGAGTATGGATGATTTACAATGATGCATTAGTTTCAGGTGTACAGTGAAGTAATTTAGTTATACATACATAAACATATATCTATTGTTTTCAGATTCTTTTCCATGTAGGTTATTAGAGGGTATTAAGTAGAGTTCCCCATGCTATACAACAGGTCCTTGTTGATTATCTTTTTTTTTTTTAATTTTTATATGGAACATTAATTGATTTACAGTGTTAGGTTCAAGTATAGAGCAAAGTGATTCAGTTATACATATACATGGATCTATTCTTCTGACACTAGGGTTTTTCAATCTGGACAGACCTTAAGAGGTTGTTTAGAGAAGCTTCATCAAGTTGTTAAGAACAAGAGTAGTCTGGGTTTAATTCATACTCTACCACCCACTAGGAAAGTGGGCCTCAGTGGCCTCACCTATAAGACTAGAATAATGGGATTAATAACACAGACATAAATATGTATCCGATAGGGTTGTGAGGGTTAGATAAGAAAATGCTTTATGAAGGACACAAAGCTAGGAACATTGGGGATGCTCAGTATGCATTTTCTACAGTAAGAATGATGGCGGTGTTGGAGATGATGAAGACAGTGATAATGATGGTGAGTGACAATGGTGATGATGATGGTGGTGGTGGTGATGATGGTGATGATGATGGTAATGATGGTGGTGGTGGTGGTGATGGTGATGATGGTGGTGGTGGTGATGATGGTTGTGGTGATGATGGTGGTGGTGATGATGGTGGTGGTGATGATGGTGATGGTGGTGGTGGTGGTGATGATGGTGATGGTGGTGATGATGATGATGGTGATGATGATGATGGTGATGATGATGGTGGTGGTGATGATAGTGGTGATGATAGTGGTGATGATGGTGATGGTGGTGATGATGGTGATGATGATGGTGGTAGTGATGATGGTGGTGATGATGGTGATGATGGTGGTAGTGATGATGGTAGTGATGGTGGTGGTGATGATGGTGATGGTGGTGATGATGGTGATGGTGGTGATGATGATGATGGTGGTGGTGGTGATGGTGATGGTGGTGGTGATGATGGTGATGGTGATGATGATGGTGGTAGTGATGATGGTGGTGATGATGATGATGGTATGGTAAAAACGGTGATGGAAGTGATGATGCTGGTGACAGTTGTGATGCTGATGGTGATGATTCTGATCATGAAGGGAATGATGGTGATATTAAGTCATTCAGTTAATGGCTGAGGAACCTGAGAATCCCCCCCACCAAAATTATATGCNTGATGATGATGGTATGGTAAAAACGGTGATGGAAGTGATGATGCTGGTGACAGTTGTGATGCTGATGGTGATGATTCTGATCATGAAGGGAATGATGGTGATATTAAGTCATTCAGTTAATGGCTGAGGAACCTGAGAATCCCCCCCACCAAAATTATATGCTAATAACCAGCCTAGCCAAAACTAGAAATCCATCTCCCTGGAGCTGGCCCACTGCCTCATGCTAAAAATAAGTGGAGCAGGATTTGGCTGAAGGAAGCTGGGAACAGCAGGTCAGGTCGTGGCTGAGAATCAGCATGGTTTTGGCTTCCCCTCCACCCTGAGCTCATTTTACAATGCCAGAGAAATCTGTCCTTACCAGACCTCGTTCACTGCCTTTTATGGATGATGACACCTCCTGATGTTTAACTGAGAGGTAGGGGAAAAAGTGAGGTCTAGTAAGCTGCTTTTTAAACAGTAGCTCCCAGTGATCTTACTGCAGCTGGTCTCACACTGTATTCTGAGAAATTCTCCCACAGAGTTGACTTACTTTCTGGTTTCAGCCCAAGAGACAAAATAACCTACTGAATTTGTCCATTTAATTTTCCAGAATGGGCTAAGCGGTCCCTCAAGGAGCTTGAGATCAAGCCGGTAAGAAATCAGATTTGAAGGAAAACAGGAGCATCAGAGAGGGGAGAAGTACATATATTTCACGCCAAGTAGTAACAGAATTGATATTTTGGGTCAGCACACATCCCCAAAGAGCACTGAGTCTTCCCAATAAGGAGAGTAAAATTAGTTGTAAGATTTAAAAGAGCTCTATCTCAAGGGACAGCCATCCCAGGAATTCAAAGCTAACACATAGGAAGAATAGGTGATGATATTTCCCTTAAGGTACCCATGGCAGACATTACTAACAGATACTGGCATCCTCCACTAAGCCCAAAGCTGCCTCCCAAGGCTTCTCACAGAGCTCTAGGCAGCCATGAACAATCGATCAGAGTGGACACGCAGATGAAAATGATTTTCCACTTAGCACATGGGAGCAAGACCCCGTAAATGATTCATAAGGTCTTATGCTGTTGAAACAACCATTAAGTGACTAGGTCAGGGGAGAGGTTACAGCCATATTTAGGCCTCCCAGTATAATCACATTCCAAACACTGTGGGTGATATTTCATTCATTCATTCACTCATCCACACATTCATTCATTCACTCACTCACTCATTTATTCATTATTCATTCATTTTCTTACTTATTCCTTCGATCACTCATGTTCTCAATCATTCATTCACTCATGCCCTCCGTCATTCATTCTTTAACCAATATTTACTTATTCTGCATTCTATGTGCCAAACTGTCCCCCATGCTGAAGACCTAAACGTGAACAAGACAGACTCAACCCTGTCTACAGGGAGATTATAGAAAGGCCAGCATGGGGCGAGGTGGAGAGGTGAGCGGGGTTGGGGGGGGGGGGCGCAGAATATTGTTGTTTCTTTGGTCACAGAAAAAAAAATGTTACATGTAACAATTACATAACTCATTATTTCTTTTTAATTGTGATCACTGCAACAAGAGTAACACTGCATGCTCTGAGACCAGAGAACAGGGACTCAGCTTAGCCTGGTGAGGAAAGGTGAGGATGGGAATCCTCACCTCAAAAGTGTCCCAGAGGAAGAAACATTTGAGGTGAACACTGAAGGATGAGGAGATAACAAGACATAGAGGGGAAGGGGTTTCCAGGCAGAAGGAATAGCTTCTGTAGAAGCCTGGAAAGAGGGAAACATTTTCATCGCTGAAAATGAGAGAAGGTCAGAGGGACCCAGAGCGCAAGGCGTGGTGCTAGATGATGCTACAAAGGAGAGCAAAGGGCATCGTTCCCTCCAAACATGAGTCCCAGTGTGACCCTCACCTGCTAAGAACCCTTCAGTGACTGCCCCCTGCCCTCACAATGAACTCCAAACCCCTCACCACGTTCCGGCTCCAATCACCTCTCCACCTTGCCCCATGCCAGCCTTTCTCCCTGAAGACACTGAACCCAGGTTAAACAGTTTCCAGGCTGGGAAACTGCGCTGTAAGCCCCATAGGAGCAGAAACAACATGTGTTTTGTTTCCTGCTGTGTCCCCAGCGCCCAGGGTCCTGGCACCATGCCAGGCATAGAGATGAACTTGAGAAATACTGTAAATGTACGAATGAGTGATCCTTTGACCCCACCCTTGGCATAGTGCCCCACACAATGCACTGAAGGTTCAAATGTTAGACAAGAGCAGGGACGAAAGAGGAACGGAGGGAGGGCAGGGAGGGAAGGAAGGAAGAAGGAAAGGAGGGAATGAGGGCAGGATGGAGGGAGGAGGGGGAAGGAGGGCGGGAAGGAGAAGGAAGGAGGCAAGAAGGAATGGGGGGTGGAGGGAAGGAGGAAGGAAGGAAGCGAAACATCTTATGTGAGTATTGGGAGAAGGTCATGCCATAACCAAGCTTTTCAAAGCTCTAATTCTTATCCTATAAGACAGTGAATCTACATATTTCAGAACAAATGATTGTTTAAAAAAAAAAAAAAAAAGGGATTCAGACTCACCAACCTGGCAACACAGGGTCCGGTAGGGAGAAGGAGGCCCGACTGTAAGCAAGATGGGTGGGGCCCATTTGGACGCTTCCAGCCAAAAAGCATTTTTGTGGCCTCGTAATTTCTGAAAGCTCTTGGCGAGGCTAACTGACTCCAGGCTCAATCTCCTGCAGAGATGTCATCTCTGCCATCCCCTCAGTTCACTATCACTCAACCTAACCCAGGCCAGGCTGTTGGCTGGGCCTCAGTTTCTGCGCCTGCAAAAAGAAATCCTTGGGTTAGATCATCTCTAATCCAGCCCTAACACTGTGAGTCTCTCATAGGTTCTCTTCCTGGAATCCCTTCCTATCCATCCACCTCAGTTCTGAAAATATTAACAATCATAATCACTATAATAATAGTAATTGTTCTTACACTAGCTACCACTTACTGGAGCGCCTTGTTTTTCATCTTTGCAACTGGCACATAAGGTTGATCTATGATCTTCATTTTACACAGGAGGAAACTGAAATTCAGAGAGGTTATGTACCTTGCCCAACGTAACACAGCCAGGTAAGGGAAAAGCAGGAATCTGATCTCAGACATCTTTAAACCCAAAGCCCATCCACCCCTTCCTTCATCCACAAATCTAACAGGTCCCAGCAGGACAGATGTTTACTGAACACAGATATAGATGCCATAGTTAGCGTGTGAGGCAGGGGGACAAACAGGCAAAGGAATAGGTATGGTAGTAACATTATTATCGTTTGCCCAGCCTCTCTTTTTCCTTTCTTTTCGGAGCAAGGGGTAAAATTGTCTTTCATATAAATACAGATTATGTAGTTGTAGGGGGAGTGCATCAAGGCTGTATATTGTCACCCTGCTTATTTAACTTATTTGCAGAGTACATCATGAGAAACGCTGGGCTGGAAGAAGCACAAGCTGGAATCAAGATTGCCGGGAGAAATATCAATAACCTCAGATATGCAAATGACACCACCCTTATGGCAGAAAGTGAGGAGGAGCTAAAAAGCCTCTTGATGAAAGTGAAAGAGGAGAGTGAAAAAGTTGGCTTAAAGCTCAACATTCAGAAAACGAAGATCATGGCATCCGGTCCCATCATTTCATGGGAAATAGATGGGGAAACAGTGGAAACAGTGTCAGACTTTATTTTGGGGGGCTCCAAAATCACTGCAGATGGTGCCTGCAGCCATGAAATTAAAAGACGCTTACTCTTTGGAAGGAAAGTTATGACCAACCTAGATAGCATATTCAAAAGCAGAGACATTAGTTTGCCGACTAAGGTCCGTCTAGTCAAGGCTATGGTTTTTCCTGTGGTCAT
>SJYX01015897.1:66939-80119 GCA_006410675.1 Oreotragus oreotragus
GTCTAGTCAAGGCTATGGTTTTTCCAGTGGTCATGTGTGGATGTGAGAGTTGGACTATAAAGAAAGCTGAGCACTGAAGAATTGGTGCTTTTGAACTGTGGTGTTGGAGAAGACTCTTGAGAGTCCCCTGGACTGCAAGGAGATCCAAGCAGTCCATCCTAAAGGAGATAAATCCTGGGTGTTTATTGGAAGGACTGATGTTGAAGCTGAAACTCCAGACTTTGGCCACCTGATGCAAAGAGCTGAAACATTTGAAAAGACCGTGGTGATGCTGGGAAAGACTGAGGGCAGGAGGAGAAGGGGACGACAGAGGATGAGATGGTTGGATGGCATCACCGACTCGATGGACATGGGTTTGAGTAGACTCTGGGAATTGGTGATGGACAGGGAGGCCAGGGATGCTATGGTTCATGGGGTCGCAAAGAGTCGGACACGACTGAGTGACTGAACTGAACTGAAGGGAGAGGGAGGGACTGGGAATTTAGGATTAGCAAACTATTTTTTACAGGATGGATAAACAACAAAGTCCTACTATATTCAATATCCTGTGATAAACCATAATGGAAAAGAATATGAAAAAGAATGTATATGTATATATATGTGTGCGTGTGGATAACTGAACCACTTTGTTGTACAATATAAATTAGCACAACATTGTAAATAGACTATACTTCAATAAAATAAATGAAAAGAAAGAAGAGGGTGATCAGAGAAGTAACCAGGGTGTAACATTGACCCTGAAGACCTTGGCCTGGCTTTGCTGCTATTATAAATGTGCCAGGTATGCAGTCCATCACTATATCCTGGGGATCTCTCTCTGTCTTAGGCAGGCTGCGAGGTCCGTGTGAGTGAGCCCGTGAATTCCCTACTCTTAGCAACCAGCTGAGGCTGTGCTTGGGCTGTGCAGCCTACCGCTTGCTCCCAGTAGCTAGGCTCCTTGGGCAAGTTAATTCATTTGCTTAAACCTCAGTGTACACATCTGTGTGATGGAAACAGTGATAAAACGGACCTGTAGATTATTGTAAGAAATGATACTTGTGTTTTAAGTATAATGTATATATAATGATATATTAAGTCTATCTGTTAGTCACTCAGTTGTGCCCAACTCTTTGTGACCCCATGGACTGCAGCCCACCAGGCTCCTCTGTCCATGAGATTTTCCAGGCANCGACAGAGGATGAGATGGCTGGATGGCATCACGGACTCGATGGACGTGAGTCTGAGTGAACTCCGGGAGATGGTGATGGATAGGGAGGTCTGGCATGCTGCGATTCATGGGGTCGCAAAGAGTCGGACACGACTGAGCAATTGAACTAACTGAACTGATATATCTTATAGTCCTTTCTGCATCATAAGATGGGCTTCTGTAAGATCATTTTTCACTGTTAGATAATGTGTAAGGATGTATAGAAACTCTCTTCCTTTTTAGCCATTACTGGAGTTTTTAGTAAGGGGAGACCCGTCTTTGTTGGAGAGTTCCTTGTTAGCCTTTCCATAGGGGTTCAGACACCTTAAATGATATCAATATGACAATATATGGTCATTAAACTGTTTTCCAAGTAAAGTCTATCCTGGGCACTATACTGGCCTTTGTTTTGGTGAACCCCAAAATGGATAAAGGAAGAAATTTGGTTGGAGAGGGGGGTAAAGAGTTGAGAAAAATGGTTTTCAATGATAAAGGATCAGATTGGAATCAGTGAAATTTTGATTGGTGGAAAGGAGTGCAGAATGGAGGCAGAGAGAAGAGAGAGGGAGGAGGAGACCAAGGGAGAGGGGAGGGAAGAACCGGGAAGGGGAAGCCATCTAGCACGTGCAAAGAAGGGGTATTGGATGATGGGGTGATGAGGCTGTTAACAGGCGGTTACACTGTAAACTTTCTCCATGCTTCCTACAAATCTGTAGTCCCTTCTACATTGCTAACACATAGGTGAGTCTAAGTGGGTGCTTTTTTGGCATCAAAGTTGAGAGGAGAGACATGAACATCTCACAGTTCTTTGAAATGATTTTGTCTTGCTGGACACTTACAACAATAAGTCCTATAAATTCAGCAGTGAGTGATTATTTCCTTGTAATGTAGCTTTAGAAGAGGACCTTCTAAGTTAAGTCTTAATGTTCCACTTTTCTAGGCTGTTATCAGGTTGAAAGCAACCTTTAAGATTGATTGTAAGCTCTTCCAGGTGTGCAGGCTGTCATGTCACTCCCTTTCCAGACCAAAGTGTCCTCGTGGTTACTTAGAGAAGATGGCCAGATATGTAGTTAACGTAGGTGACAGCCCACAAGTGGAGAAAGGATGGAACAACACTGGTCCAGGTGATGCTTCCTGCAAGGAAAAGGCTGATATAGGTGCTTCTGTACACAGCTGTTCGTGGATAAATCAGGGTGAGCTGGTCTCCAACGCCCGCTTGACAGGCATTGGCTTATCCTGGTAGAATGGCACTATCCTGCGGTGTGATGCATTCTGTGGGCATTTTATGGTGTGGTAACTTTGGGTTCAGTTCAGTCAGTTCAGTCACTCAGTCATGTCTGACTCTGCAACCCCATGGCTGCAGCATGCCAGACTAGACCTCTCTGTCCATCACCAACTCCTGGAGTTTACTCAAACTCACGTGCATTGAGTCGGTGATGCCATCCAAGCATCTCATCCTCTCTCGTCCCCTTCTCCTCCTGCCCCCAATCCCTCCCAGCATCAGGGTCTTTTCCAGTGAGTCAGTTCTTCACATCACGTGGCCAAAGTACTGGAGTTTCAGCTTCAACATCAGTCCTTCTAATGAACATTCAGGACTGATCTCCTTCAGAATAGACTGGTTGGATCTCCTTGCAGTCCAAGGGACTCCCAAGAGTCTTCTCCAACACCATAGTTCAAAAGCATCAATTCTTTACCACTCAACTTTCTTTATACTCCACCTCTCACATCCATATGTGACTAATGGAAAAATCATAGCTTTGACTAGATGGATCTTTGTTGGCAAAGTAATGTGTCTGCTTTTTAATATGCTGTCTAGGTTGGTCATAACTTTTCTTCCAAGGAGCAAGTGTTTCTTAGTTTTTAATTAACTTTGGGTACCGAACCACAAACTCTGGTGTGAACCATGCCAGGTATTGGGCAGGCTAAACCTGGTTTAGCCTTGTGGCTCTGATCAGTTGACTCAGAAACAAACCTGGGGGGGATCTGCTCCTAACTCTGGAACTGTGTGTGCGTTTGATTGTGCCCATGAGTGGCCGCAGCCTGGGGACCTGCAGGGCCATGAGACACAGAAGTGGTGCCAAGAACAGGGCAGGGGTGCAGCCGGTCTTTGCTGAGTGATTCTGATGATGTGTTGTGCTTAGTCACTCAGTCGTGTCCGACTCTTTGTGACCCCAGGCACTGTGACCCCGCCAGGCTCCTCTATCTATGGGGACTCTCCAGGCAAGAATATTGGAGTGGGTTGTCATGCCCTCCTCCACGGGATCTTCCCAACCCAGGGATTGAACCCAGGTCTTCCGCATTGCAGTCATATTCTTTACCATCTGAGCCACCAGGGAAGCCCAAGAATACTGGTGTGGGTAACCTATTCCTTCTCCAGGGGATCTGATGATACACTTGTGTAAAGCAGTGCATTTCCCCTGAAGTCTTTTTAAAATTCATCAGACCCTTATAGGAACAACAGAAGTAAAATGGACAGGAGTTACCTCCCCCTCCCCATTTAACAAATAAAGCACAGTTGGGGTACAAGCTTGGTTAGGGGCTGCTGCTGCTGCTACGTCACTTCAGTCGTGTCCGACTCTGTGTGACCCCATAGATGGCAGCCCACCAGGCTCCCCCATCCCTGGGATTCTCCAGGCAAGAATACTGGAGTGGGTTGCCATTTCCTTCTCCAATGAATGAAAGAGAAAAGTGAAAGTGAAGTCTGTCCAACTGTTAGCGACCCTATGGACTGCAGCCCACCAGGCTACTCCGTCCATTGGATTTCCCAGGCAAGAGTACTGGGGTGGGGTGCCATTGCCTTCCCCGTGGTTAGGGGCAGAATGGGGCAAAGGACTCTTTTCTCCTAATTCTAAGCTTGGTTCTCTCCATGGGGCCAGCTCTGGCAGAGGTGAGAGGGGCTGTGTGCTCACCAGAGCCAGTTGCTAAGGACCTATATGTTCTCTCAGCTCCCATTCTAACACATGCCTTATCAACTGTGGGCTGAGACCCATGATAAGTCATAGAAATCAATTGCAAACCAAAAAGGAACAGACCCTAAACTAGTAGAATCCATTTAACACAATAAACGTAAATCTCCTGCATTGGCAGTTGTTTTCTTTATTACTAGTGCCATCTGGGAAGCCCCAAGTATTGTATCACGAAATGTCAGTTCTGCATTTAACTCACACATTCTTGATAAAGGTTTTCTTTTACTTACTTTTCAGCAGGGGTTTCTGCTCCTACATCTTAACAAGGAACTTAACAAGGAAAGCAAATTAGAAGCAGTTGGCATTTTCTTTCTTTTTTTTTCTGTGTAAGTTTTCTTTAAAATTGAAATATAGTTGACTTACAGTCTTGTGTTGATTTCTGCAAAGTGATTCAGTTATATATACATACATATATATATATACATTAAAAAAATATTCTTTCCCATTATGGTTTATCATAGGACACTGAACATAGTTCTCTGTGCTATACAGTAGGACCTTGTTGTTTTCCTTTCCATATATAATACCTTATATTTGCTAACCCCAACTGGAGAAGGCAATGGTAACCCACTCCAGTACTCTTGTCTGGAAAATCCCATGGATGGAGGAGCCTGTAGGCTGCAGTCCATGGGGTCGCTAGGAGTTGGACATGACTGAGCGACTCCACTTTCACTTTTCACTTGCATGCATTGGAGAAGGAAATGGCAACCCACTCCAATGTTCTTGCCTGGAGAATCCCAGGGACGGGGGAGCCTGGTGGGCTGCCGTCTGTGGGGTCGCACAGAGTCAGACACGACTGAAGCGACTTAGCAGCAGCAGCAGCAGCAGCAGCAGCTAACCCCAGCCTCCTATTCTATCCTTCCCCCAGTCCCTTCCCCTTTGGAAATCATAAGTCTGCTCTCTGTGTCCCTGAGTCTGTTTCTGGTTTGTAGATAGGTTCATTTCTGTCATATTTTGGTTCCATATATAAGTGAAATCACATGGTATTTGTCTTACTTCACTTAGTATGATAACCTCTAGGTCACCCATGTTGCTGCAAATGGCATTATTCCATTCTTTTTTATGGCTGAATAATATTCCATTCACTTCCCTAGTGGCTCAGATGGTGAAGAACCTGCTTGCAGGAGACCCAGTTTCGATCCCTGGGTTAGGAAGATGCCCTGAAGAAGGACATGGCAACCCACTCCAGTATTCTTGCCTGGGAAATCCCATAGATGGAGTAGCCTGGAAGGCTATACTCCGTGGGGGTCTGCAAAGAGTCAGACACAACTGAGCAACTAACAGTATTTCTTTATGTATATGTACCACATCTTCCTTATCCATTCATCTGTTGCTGGGTATTTAGGTTGCCTCCATGTAAGACACATCAATGTTTTAACATCATGTGGTGTGGAACTCAGCTGTCTATGCATGATTATGCTAAGCCCTGTGTTACCAAACTGAGATTTAACTTAATCACAGTGCCCAGCTCTCCTAGAAATGGAATCTTAACGCAGTCCATTAGGGATCACCTAAACAACACTAGTGAGGTCATCTGCCCTGGTAGACCTCTGTCAACTCTATAATGAAGGTAACTTTGTAACAACAAACCTGACCTTTTACCTAGTATAACTTCCTTGTCATTGAGCCCTACTGCCTTTGAAAGTCTTTTATTTTGTACAGATAGATTGGATTTTGCCCAATTCAAATGGATTTTTGCTCAAATTCTTTGGAAGGAATGATGCTAAAGGTGAAATTCCAGTACTTTGGCCACCTCATGCAAAGAGTTCACTCATTGGAAAAGACTTTAATGCTGGGAGGGATTGGGGGCAGGAGGAGAAGGGGACGACAGAGGATGAGATGGCTGGATGGCATCACTGACTCGATGGACGTGAATCTGAGTGAACTCCGGGAGTTGGTGATGGACAGGGAGGCCTGGCGTGCTGCGATTCATGGGGTCGCAAAGAATCAGACACGACTGAGCGACTGAACTGAACTGAACTGAAACTCTTAAAATTGTTAATAAAGCCTCAGTTCATCTTTTAACATGCTGAAGAGTTGATGACAAAGTAATTTCCCTCACAACTGAGTATGATTTGTGAATCTAATAATGTTCTAGTTTTGACTAAAACGGTATGCATGCCGCTGGCCAGAAAATAAATAACACATGAAAGTAAATGTTTCATTTTAAGGAGAACGTAGGCCTTTATGACTTTACATGGTTAAGTTTTCATTTTTTTGTTATCTATATTTTTGGCTGGATGGCATCACTGACTCGATGGACGTGAATCTGAGTGAATTCCGGGAGTTGGTGATGGACAGGGAGGCCTGGCGTGCTGCGATTCATGGGGTCGCAAAGAGTCAGACACGACTGAGCAACTGAACTGAACTGAACCTCTATCATCCTTTTAGTTCTAATGGAACCACCAAGCACACAACCCTCCCAATGGCAGCAGTTGTGGGACCTAGGTCACATGACCCATCCTGCACAATTATAGTACAATATTAACCATTGCCCGGTCACAGTGATTGGTGATTGGTTCAAGTACTGAACATGTGACCCAGAACAGCCAATAACAGCCCTCCCCTGCTTCTAAGTACTGAAGGAAAGGCTTTCTCTTTTCTCTAGAGCCACTATGCTGATTTGGAGAAGGCATTGGCAACCCACTCCAGAACTCTTGCCTGGAAAATCCCATGGACGGAGGAGTCTGGTAGGCTGCAGTCCGTGGGGTTGCGAAGAGTCGGACACGACTAAGCGACTTCACTTTCACTTTTCACTTGCATGCATTGGAGAAGGCAATGGCAACCCACTCCAGTGTTCTTGCCTGGAGAATCCCAGGGACGGAGGAGCCTGGTGGGCTGCCATCTATAGGGTCGCACAGAGTCGCCCCCTACTGACGCGACTTAGCAGCAGCAGCAGCAGCAGCTATGCTGATGTGATAGAAGCTTCAAGTTTCCTGTGACCTTGCCCCCATGGCCGCCCCACCCACAAATGCCATAAAAGGGAAGCCCTCCCTGTTAGAGAGAAGAATGTGGCCAACAGAGAAGCTGAAATGAGAGTCAAGGAGAAAGCAACGCTAACGCCATAGATGGGCTGCTGAAACCAGCTCCACACTTGTCCTTCCCAGTTACTGAGCCAGAAAGGGCCCGAGATGTGATTCAGCCACTTGCAATCAGTAGAGTCCTAAGAGAATTTTTGACCAGCATTGCATAGTTGTGGCGATATCCCACCACATACACGAACACAATATGTTTGCTACAGTCGTGTCCGACTCTTCGCGACCCCATGGACTGCAGCCCACCAGGCTCCTCCATCCATGGGATTTTCCAGGCAAGAGTACTGGAGTAGGGTGCCATTGCCTTCTACGCTGGTAAAGGGCATTGAGAAAAAGAGGCAAGGAAGAAATATAGACAGAAAAGAAAAATTGCCAAATCGCCATTTCCTTTCCATCCAGTCTTGGCTCAATCTCTGACCATGCTCATGCATTCATATCATCTGGGCTTCAGTTTCCCCAGAAAATCATGTCTTCTCTTTACCAAACAGCTTTTTTCTATGTTACCTCATTTACTCCTCACTAAAACCTGCAAAATAGAAAAGTTATATCCATTCTGCAGAGGAGAAAACTTAGCCACAGAACAATTAAATTACCACATAATTAAGTGGTAGAGCCTAGAGTTTTGAACCAAGATCATGTAACTTTAAAATCCATCCCTTAAAAAAAAAACAATAACAACAAAACTACTTCCAACAGTCTCCCCCGTCAATGACACATAGGTTTGGATGCCAGCACTTTCAATGGAGTTCTTCTTCTCTTTCTGCTCTGATATGTCAAGGGTTGCCTGTGCCTGCTGCTGCTGCTGCTAAGTCACTTCAGTCGTGTCCGACTCTGTGTGACCCCATAGACGGCAGCCCACCAGGCTCCCCCATCCCTGGGATTCTCCAGGCAAGAATACTGGAGTGGGTTGCCATTTCCTTCTCCAATGCATGGAAGAGAAAAGTGAAAGTGAAGTCACTCAGTCTGTCCGACTGTTAGCGACCCCATGGACTGCAGCCCCAGGCTACTCCGTCCATTGGATTTTCCAGGCAAGAGTACTGGGGTGGGGTGCCATTGTCTTCCCCGTGCCTGTGCCTGAAGATCTAAAATTAACCAGCCACATCCTGATACAAGAGGATGTTTCTTTCACAAGAGTTTACAGGTAGTTTGATCCTAAGAGGAAATATCCCCAGGACAGTGGCTGGCAACAAGTAGTAGGTTCCCTCCACTTCCAGAAATCAGTGCCTATGTGTGTGGAAGACAATTAGGACAGCCCACTTGTTAATACAAAGGTGAAGATACGAACATGAGGATGTCTAGTGGGTATTGAATAAAGCCGGACAGAGGCCTTTGAAAGCAGACAAGAAGAGGAAAATAACATATAATATTGTCACTTACACTGCTTTGAACCCCCAAACCAGAAGAACTTTTACATCTATACTCAGTGTTACTTTTCATCCTAGGGAAGAAAGAGAGGGTCTGCTGACTCATAGCAATCTGTACCTAGACTCTCTACTCAACCAGAATTTATTGAGCACCTACTATATGCCAGCTACTGTTCTAGTTACTGAGGACACAAGGGTGAACAAGACAGCTTTCCCCAAACCCACCTTCTGAATCATAGATCTGATTGTGGCATACTCCCTGCCTAAAACCAGCAATGGCTCCTCATTGCCCACAGAATCAAGTTCAAAGCCCTCAATGTGGTGTACAAAGCATTTCGTTGTCCAGCCTCTTCAGTTTCATCTCTTTCACATGCTCACCATCCCCAGTCCTCCCGATTCATGCTGTGGCGATACTAAAATATTTTCAGTGCCCCCTGACTCCCAGTTTTCAGATGTTTCTGCCCATCTCCCTTAGAGCTCTATTCTACCACCACCAGTGTCCTCTTGCCCACTCCCTGGTTGCCTCATTCTTACTTATCCCTCAGTATACAGGTGACCTCTTCTGGAACTTTTCTTGATCCCCTGTCCACACCAGTGTTAAGCATCATTTTTTTTAAATTTAACTTTACATACATTATTGGTTTTATACATAAAACAAATAAAAAAGCAAAACTCCAGTGCTTTGGCACAACTTAAATTTTTTTACTACTATTACTTTTGCTAGAGTAGAACTTATATTTTACTGGTGGTAGAATGTATTCATTAAAAACTCCAAACTTCATACATATCAAAATGTAAAGCCCTTAGCTATCTTTCTGTTATTTTTTATCAATTATTTTATCAATTAACATCACTATTAAATTTTATCATATAAAATCTTCCCTTAAGTTTGTTTCACTTTCTATATCAGCAGAATAATTTTATTTCATATACTATTCAAAAAATGAATAAATACTAACATCAGTCATCAGATTTCTGGACCTTAATGTCAAAAATGAGATTATGTTCTCTGGTATGAGTCTTTTCTTCTGTAAACTTTTTCTAACTTTTTATTTTGTAGTGGAGTATAGCCAATTAAGGCTTCCCTGGTGGCTCACCGGTAAAGAATCTGCCTGCAATGCAGGAGACACAGAAGATGCGGGTTCAATTCCTGGCTCAGAAAGTTCCCCTGGAGAAAGTCATAGCAACCCACTCCAGCGTTCTTGCCTGGAGAATCCCGTGGACAGAGGAACCTGGGGGGCTACAGTCCATAGGGTCGCAAAGAGTTGGGCACAGCTGAAACTACTTAGCACGATTAACAATGTAGTGATACCTCCAGGTGGACAGCAAAGGGCCTCAGCCGTATTCTCCCCTAAACGTCCCTCCCATCCAGGAATGTTAAGCATCTTTAAATGATAGTGTTGTTTTGTTAGCCTCCCATCTCTCTCTTCCTTCTCTAGTAACAGAAAATCCTTCCTCCTATGGAGAATGAGTTCAAAGGCATTCAGTGGGCTATCCCATGCTCTTATCTTAGCCACAGATGACTTGAGCCAGGAATATCACCAAGCTATCACTGAGACCCCACTAGACGCTAAATGCCACAACAGAACGACAGACCTCTATATGTGCAGTTATGGCTGTTTTGCTTCCCACGTGGTGCTAGTGGTGAAGAACCCACCTGCCAATGCAGGAGAGTAAGAGACACAGGTTCAACCCCTGGGTCGGGAAGATCCACTGGAGGAGGGCATGGCAACCCACTCCAGTATCCTTGCCTGGAGAATCCCATGGGCAGAGGAGCCTGGTGGGCTACAGTCCATGGGGTCAAAGAGTGAGNGGAGAGTAAGAGACACAGGTTCAACCCCTGGGTCGGGAAGATCCACTGGAGGAGGGCATGGCAACCCACTCCAGTATCCTTGCCTGGAGAATCCCATGGGCAGAGGAGCCTGGTGGGCTACAGTCCATGGGGTCAAAGAGTGAGACACAACTGAAGCAACTCAGCATGCACAGGAAAAAACAACACAACATTGTAAAGCAATCTTCCAATTAAAAAACAAATTAAAGAGAGAGAAAAGGACAGATTTGTTTGCTCTGCTGTCCTGATCTCAGCACCTAACATGGGTGGAGAATCCACAGGTAGGCTAACAATAAATATATTTGAATAGACCAAGAAAGAAAATTTGCTTTTACATTTGATTAAGCTAAAAACAACTGAGGTTTTCTACCACCAAAACTTCATATTTTAGGTCACAGAGAACCAAATTTCAGTTTTAAAGACCTGAATTCAAATCATAGATTTGCCATCTAAGAACTCGGTGGCATTGGGCAAGTGGTTTACCCTCTTCAAGGTTCAGTTTTCTTGCTTATAAAACGGGATTTAAAGTGAATTTGCTGGGACTTCCCTGGTGGTCCAGTGGCTAAGACACTGTGCTCCAGTGAAGGGGACCTGGGTTCAGTCCCTGGCCAGAGAACTAGATCCCACGCACCAGAAATACAGATCCCCTGTGCCCCAAGGGAAATCAAAGATCTCTCATGCTGCAGCTAAGACCTTATACACCCAAATAAGTAAATAAAAATATTTTTAAATAAAAATTAAAAAAAAATAAAACGAGCCTGCTTCATTGGGATATGATGAGAGATAAACAACACTGTATTTGCAAAATTCTTAGGGCAGGCATTGGTACTCGGTAGGAATCAGTAAACAGTAGTAGTCTCTGAGACTGTATTTAAACTAAGGACTCTAAGCTGTATTTAAACTAAGCTCCAAGCATTAGAGCTTTCCTCTTCAGAAGAGTTGCAACTGGACATCTGTTGACATCAGAAAGATCCGTCCACACTGTCCCCCGACCAAGCAGATCTGCACTGGGAACTAAATAGTCAACAAAAGGCACATTTTGCAGCCTCAACTAGTCAGGAGTTTCCCATGATGCCTCAAGGAGCATCAATTTGCCACATCCTCTCCCCTTATCTGCACCTCACATCAACCTGGATTGAAACGGCTACAATAAAAGACAGAGAAATGCCTGCTGGCTATTTCCATTTTGTGGGCTTTGAAATGCTTATCTTTGCCATACTTTTCTCATGGGATTTGATTTAGTCAAGTGTTTTAATTACCCAGAAACTCTGAAACGTTGGTGTTGTTTCCTTGCGTAAGCGCGGTTTTCCCTGAAAGGGATGACTAAAAATAAGGCAATTTTTAGGAGAGAAAAGTGGCTTATTTCCTCTCTGTCAAATTCAATTAGCTTCTTTCACCTACCAAAACATAGCACTGAATGTACCAGAACACCGTTGCTTGGTGCCCAACTGCGGTCTGAAGCCCTATTGGTAGTACTGCCTTGTGGGTAAAAGCATGAACTTGAGAAGCAGAAAGACAAGTGGAGTGACCTTGGGGAAGTGCGCTGAATTCACAGAGTTAGTTTTCAAATGGGGGAAATGGAGAGCCATAGTTGTGCTGGTTGATGTCCCAGTTTCAGCTGCCATTCTCCCAAAAGCAGACCCTACATCATGTGTGTGGGTAACTTATTCAGGACATGAGCTCAGAAAGTAGCAGTGAACTAATGAGAAAGGAAAAAGGATATTTTTTAAGTGCATTATCAAGGTCTGTGGTATATGCAACAGAGTCTTGATTCTGCACAGAGTATTTATTCAACAGCCCATGGTTAGGTCCCTGCACTTCTCGACAGAACTTGGGTGCCACCTAGCAGGCTCTTAGAGCACCAGAGAAGGTCCTGGGACAGAAACGCAGAAATCCAGAGAACAGGTCCTTCGGACTGTCAACTGAGGTGTGTCTGAGCTCCCAGGGAACTGTCTACCACTGCTGAGGCTGAAATCAGAATTGATTGGAGGAGATGCAGAACAGGGGAGCCACAGCGCCTGGGACCTCTACCCAAACTCTTTGACAAAAAATAAAATAGATGAACATGGATCCTGGCAGATAATTAGCAACTCAGTGCACTCAATAAGAGCTGCAAGCAGGTGTGTTGAGTAACTCGGTGACTCCACAAGTAAATAACAGGTGAGTTTCCTCTCATGTGCTAACTCTGATCAAGTGGGAATGGCTGCCTTGAGCCCTGTTGAGGCAAGGCTTCTGAGATAACATCTGAGCTCAGTGGGAAGGAGTGTGGTGATGGATTTTGATATCTGCCAAAATGGGGTACAAATACTGCTAATCTTGTATGGCCAATACTTAAGGTATATTGATTATTTCCTTCCTCAAGCGTTCCATTTCACACTTAGAGGTTAAGTGTCCAATCCATGTAAAATAAGGACAATACCCGTGCTTGACCTTCTTGACTCACAGGAAAACTTTGAAGTGGTAAATTTGAAAATTCTTTGGAAACACATAGGATACACATAAATGTGAGAACTTCCCAGCCAGCTCTCTCTTCCCCACTTCATGGGGAGGAACACTTGGGAATAAGGAGGTTCTCTGAGAAGATGTTATTGACTATGCCAAAGCCTTTGACTGTGTGGATCACAATAAACTGTGGAAAATTCTGAAAGAGATGGGAATACCAGACCATCTGACCTGACTCTTGAGAAACCTATGTGCAGGTCAGGAAGCAACAGTTAGAACTGCACATGGAACAGCAGACTGGTTCCAAATAGGAAAAGGAGTACGTCAAGGCTGTATATTGTCTCCCTGCTTATTTA
>SJYX01015897.1:82636-125769 GCA_006410675.1 Oreotragus oreotragus
AGCATATTCAAAAGCAGAGATATTACTTTGCCAACAAAGGTCTGTCTAGTCAAGGCTATGGTTTTTCTAGTGGTCATGTATGGATGTGAGAGTTGGACTGTGAAGAAAGCTGAGTGCCGAAGAATTGATGCTTTTGAACTGTGGCATTGGAGAAGACTCTTGAGAGTCGCTTGGACTGAAAGGTGGTCCAACCAGTCCATTCTAAAGGAGATCAGTCTTGGGTGTTCTTTGGAAAGACTAATACTAAAGCTGAAATTTCAATACTTCAGCCACCTCATGTGAAGAGTTGACTCATTGGAAAAGACTCTGATGCTGGGAGGGATTGGGGGCAGGAGGAGAAGGGGAGAGCAGAGGATGAGATGACTGGATGGCATCACCGACTCGATGGATGTGAGTTTGAGTGCACTCCGGGAGTTGGTAATGGACAGGGAGGCCTGGCGTGCTGCAATTCATGGGGTCGCAAAGAGTCGGACACGACTGAGCGACTGAACTGAACTGAACTGAGAAGATAAACCTGGTTCTCTTCTTATGACTTAAACACACTAGATGAGCCTGACTGATGGTTAGGGGACCCTTGTTTGCACCCCAGTGTTCACAGCAGCACTATTCACAACAGCCAAGTTATGGAAGCAACCTAGATGTCCATCAACAGATGAATGGATAAAGAAGATTCATATGTTGTTACTCAGGGAAAAGAATGAAGCAATACCAGTTACCGCAGCACAGATGGGCCTGCAGAGTGTCATAATCAGGTGAAGTAGGTCAGGCTGAGAAAAAACTAGTAGCATATGATAACACACATATGGGATTCTTAAAAATGCTACAGAAAAACTTACTTACAAACCAGAAAGAAACTCACGGGCACAGGAAACAAGCTTATGGTCACCAAAGGGGAAAGGTGGGGAGGAGCAAATTAGAAGTTTGGGGTAAACAGATACATACCACTATATATATGAAATAACCAACAATGACCTACTCTTTAGCACAGGGAACTATACTATCTTTTTCTAAAACTTTTTATTGTATATTTGAGTATAGCCAGTTAACAATATTGTAATAATTTCAGGTGGGCAGCAAAGGGACTCAGTTGTACATATATATGTATCCATTCTCACCCAGTACTCAGTATCTTTTAATAAACTATAATGGGAAAGGATCAGAAAAAGAATATATATGTGTGTGTGTGTGTATGTATATGTGTATGTGTGTACACATATGCAGACACACATCTTAAACTAATAAAACATTGTAAATCAACTATACTTCAGCAAAAAAAACTTTGTTAATTATATGACTTACCTCAAAGAAGGGCTAAACCCCACAGCGCTTTCTCAGGACTTTCTCTGTTGCTCTAGTTGTAAGTAGGTGCTAACCCTTGCTACCTAATTACCCTTCGGTCTGATCATCTCTCCCCCAGAGCTCCTATTCTTCGTTGCCCAGTGAAGAGTGAAATAAGGTGGCTCTGTCTCTGGAATTTAGGCTCATGAATCCTCCCATTTCCTCCCTGACCCTCTAAAATTCCCAACTCCTTCCCTATTCCGGGTCTTCAGTCCCTATAGAGGGCTCTGTCAGGGGTTCCCCGGGGAGCAGTGGTCCCCTTCATTCAGGCCCAACCCAAGCAGACCGAAACACCTCCTGCCAGGAGATTACGCAGGGAGACCAGCCCTTCACCTTTGCTCTGAGCTCACAGCCAGCAGAAAGCACCTGCGACTCTTCAGCCTCTCTCACACATGTATTCCTTCCCATTGGCTGGGCTCACAGCTCCAGCTGATGGAAGCCAACCAGGGACGTGGTAAGTGAGGAGACACAGGTGGAAACCCCCGCTGCCAGGGGGAGCAGAGGGGAGGGCTGACTTCACTTATTCCTAGCAGTCTCATGCCTGTTGTTCAAAACAAGGGGGGAGACATATCTTCATTTTCCCCCATAATATATCTAATGGATGTTCAAATTCCAATATAGGGAAAATAAAGTTTCTTTGAGCTCACTTTCCACAGGTAACTATAGTTAGCAGTTTAATGTGTCCTTTCAGACTTTTAAAGACTTTTTCTTAGATTAAAAGATTATACTACATATATCATCTTATAATTTATGTTTTTTTCACTTAAATGTAAGACATTAAGATTGTTTCCCATTTTTAATTAGTAATCTGTCCAAAAATGTAATTAATACTGAAAATTACCAGAAGAATGTTTATTTCGAATAATGGTAACATACACTGTAGCCAAGGTTTCCTTTTTTCCTGCATTTTTTTCCTCTCAATATAAAAACCATTTTATTGTCTTAAAAAATAAAATTAAGAATATTAAAAAATATACTTTCCAAATTTTCAATATTATTAACAACATAGCAATGGATATCTTCATTCATACATCTTCCACACTATTCCTGTTTGTTTTTTTTAAGTCATTTCCTGGAAATGTGATTTCTTAGTCAAAGGGACTCATGTGTTTAACACTCTTGATTCACATTTCTCAGTCCCCTAAGTCTATTTCTCAATTTGTCAACCCACCAGCAGGATGTGAAAATGCCAGGTTTTCTACATGCTTGGCTTACAAATAAAGATACAGCATCAGGAGTATTTTTAACTTTTTATTTTTAAATAACTGCAGCCTTACAGAAAAGTTGTAAAATTGGCAGAGAGTTCTCATATGCCCTTCACCCAACTTTAAATGTTAACATCTTATATAACCAAATTATGATGAGCCAAGCCAGATAATACTGTTGCAATGCTATCAACTAATGCACAACTTTATTTAGATTTTTACAGTTTTTCACCAATGTCTTTCTCCATTCCAGAATCCAATCTGGGAATTGCACATTACATTTAGTTGTCATATCTCTTCAATCCTGTCCAATATGTACAAATTCCACTGTCTTTCTTTGTTTTTCATCACACTTTGTAGGCAGTCTGGTCACTTACTGGGTAGAAAGTCCCTTGATTTGGATTTGTTGATTTCTCCTGTGATCACATGGAGGTTCTGCATTAGAGGTAAGAAGGCTACAGAGACAATAATGTGTCCTTCTCAGGACATTGTATCAAGTGACGTAAGATGCTGTGATGTCTGACTTACTGGTAATATGAACCTGGTTCATTTGGTTAATATGGATGTTTGCCAGCTTTCTCTGCTGTAAAGTTACTATTCATCCCTTTGCGATTAATAATGTCTCGGAGGAGATAATGTCGTTGAGATTAGGCAAATATCCTCCTCAAACTTTGGCCCACTTGTCTTAGAACCCATCTGTGTGTCTTGTCAGATGCAGCATCTTTTAAAATAAATCTTTAAAGTAGACAAAGCATTCCTGATTAAATAAGCAGTAGCTAGTGAGATTGGTACATTAACTTGGAATCTATACCAGAGGAGTGGGTATAAGCATGTGTACCCACCCTAGAGGATGTTTTCTTTATGATGAGCACTGCAGCCTGACCTACCACAGGTGGACCAGTAATCTGGCCAGTCTCATTCATGTGGGGCTTCCCTGGTGGCTCAGTGGTAAAGAATCTGCCTGCCAATGCAGCAGACAAGGGTTCAATCCCTGGGTCAGGAAGCTCCCCTAGAGAAGGAAATAGCAACCCCCACGCCAGTATTCTTGCCTGGGAAATCCCATGAACAGAGGAGCTCAGAAGGCTACAGTCCTTGGGGTCACAGAGTCAGACATGAGTGAGCAACTAAACAACCCATGCACATGGAAAATGGCTTGGAAGATGAAGCATCCCACCATCACTCTCTCTCTCTTTCACTCATTCTCTTTTGCTCTCTCTTTCCCTTTCTTTCCCTTTCTTCCATTTGTTAGCAGGGTCACCCTAGGCAAATTACTTTCGCCTGCTCAGTGCCTCAGTCTCACTATCTGTAAAGTGGGAATGATAACAGTACCTACCTCACAGGGCTGTTGGTAGGATTCAGTGAGCTAATGATTGTACCATCTGGCACAGAATTAGTACTGAATGCACAGTAGCGACCACTAGTGTTGTGTAGCTTATCTGGTTGTTCCTGGCTGCGCTTAAGGAATTTCTCCTCTGCCTTCAGAGTGTCTCTGTCATATTAGCGACCATCCAGCAAAACCCTCTTGTATCACAGAAGCAGAAACTGCTACTCCAAGAAGGCGAGTGATCATGGGGAGATGATTATAGGTGTAGGTTTCCTGTTCACATGTCATTACCTTTTCCAGTGATGAATACCAAATAGCAACACAATTCAAACAAGACACTTCCCAGACCCCCACCTTCCATCTGCCTTAGTTAGGACTGTTTTTGTGGGATTGACAGAGGCCCAACTCAACAAGCTTAAGCAAAAAGGGGAAGGCTCAATTTACTGAAACAATCTATAAGCTTCAGGCATGGTTAGATCCAGAGGCTAAAGTGAAATAATTAGAGCTTGAGATCTTTCTTTTATATAGAATCTCTAATCTTACTTCTTCCCAGATACAACTTCAGCAGACAAAGAGAACTTCTTTGCCAACAGCCCAATAAATCCTGGAATGGAATCTGGGTAACCTGGCATGATAAGCTATGACCAGGCCTGGCTGCTGAAAAGTCCCAAATGAAAATCTCCTAGGTCTACAGCAAAGATGCAGATAAGAAGAGATTGCCCCATAGCTGAGTTCAAGGCCCAGAACCTCAGAGCTTGACCATGTGGTTTCTGAGTCAGAGAGACCGCCTCATATATAATCAATATTGTGCCTAGGTGCTGACATGATGGAATATAAAAGACACAATTCAAACAAGATACTTCAAATAGACAATGACTCTCTATTCTTCCCACCTTTGACATAGCAGACATCCCACTGTACTGAAACAACCAGAGGTCACAGAGACCTCAATGGGATAATGACTCACATTCACTACCTACAGGCCTCTAGCCTTTATATCCTTCATACTGTTTATCACCTGCTCTAGTAGTAAAACATAAAAAGTAAAAGCCACCAAGTCCAAAGGACTTCCTGTTGCCCATCTTCAAACCTGGACTAAACTTTGTGATCCAGTCTAACACACCTAGGTCATTTGCTGTCTGCTGAACCAGCTACTGAGGCCAGAGGGATGGAGTGTTCTGATTGGTTAAGTTTCTGCTTTTGAGCCAATCACTGAGGCCAAAGGGATGGAGTGCGCTGCTTGATCATGTTTCTGCTTTTGAACCAATCACTGAGGCCAGAGGGGTGAAATGCTCTGCTAACCCCCTGGACTAGGGAGATGGTGTCCATCCTACTTGAACCACTAGAACTAAGAGTGGGGTTTTCCCAAAGAAAACAAGGAGATGGATGCTGGAACAACAAAAAGTGACAGATTACAGTATTCCATTTGTGCTAAAAGAAACAATTTTGGGGGCTACACTCAAGGAGGTTGTCTCTCTCAAAAGATCCTAACTATCATCCCCATTACCATTTCCAATACTGACCTTGTAGGGGCATTCAGCTGGGTTTCTCAGAAACACATCTGCCAGGCAGATCCTCTGGCACTCAGGAGATCTGGACTGAGGCCAACCGTGCTGATGCAGACCAAACTAATTCTGATCAGTTGTTGATGATCTATAGTGCTGTGTATCCAGATCTGAGCTCAGAGTGGAAGAGTGTGATAGTTGACTAGTGATGTCTGTCCTGGGCATGAGCAAGAAGGATAGGAACATGTTTGCAGTGTGTATCTTATCATAAAATATCTCAATGATACTGTCCTGCTGGCATATGCTAAAATCCAGGTCAAGGTAATACACTTTGGAGCACACATTGTGCATACAAAATAAAGCTTTGAATACAAGCTTTGTCCTACTGAGGAGATTACTTCTAACTGGGAAGACTGGACATTTAGGAAAGCATTTGGACGTCACAGACTCTTAGCCTCAGATATTCCCAGTGACTCCTGCCCACTTCTCCCAGGTCTTCAGTTGCAAGGAACATCTACAGCCCTGATTGAGAAGCTATCTCTGCTCTTGTCTGTGGACTCGGGATCCCTTTATAGAGTGGCCCCCAAACTTTTTGTTACCAGGGACCAGTTTCATGAAAGAGTTTTTCCACATACTGGGTGGGGAGGGGTATGGGATGTTTCAAGCGCATTACATTTATTGTGCAGTTTCTCTTATTATTATACCAGCTTCCCCTCAGATCATCAGGTAGTGAATCCCGGAAGCTGGGGACCCCACTTTATAAGGCATGCTGTGTGCATGCTAAATTGCTTCAGTCGTGTCTGACTCTTTGCGAACCTATGGACTGTAGCCTGCCAGGCGTTAAGCCTTACAAAGCCCCAGAGAGAGAGACTCCCTTCCTGATGTGATCAGAAGACAGAAGAGCACTGACAAAGAGAGAACACTGTGCATCCAGAACACAGGCCCCTTTGCGAATAAACCTTTAGGACGGGCACACTGAGTGCCTCCATTGTTCATGCCAATGTCCAGAACAGGAGCTGCTCATGGAGAAAGCCTTCTGAATGGTACCGACACACACACACCAGTGGAGAAGAGCTTGTTGGGTAGCACTGATGACCCCATGATGCACAGGAGTCACCAGGGGATCTTGTTCAACTGCTGAGCCTCATTCGAGAGATAGGGCCAGAGATGCTGCAGGTCTAAGAGGCTTCCAGTGGTCTTGGCTCCAGAGGTTTCCAGAGGATGCCAATGGTCTTGGCTCACTTTGGGGAGCAAGGGGCTGTGTAGTGGACAGACTAGATGCTGTGGGAAGAGAGAGAAGAGGGCTAGGGAGAGGAGAAACTGCACTGTGTAGAAGATTAGGAAAGGAAATGAGTGATGTTCTAAATATCTGCACGAAAGCACCAGCCTAAAGCCTGATACGTGGTTAAAAATTAAATTAAAAGTTCCCTTCTTCCTTCTCCCTTTATTCCTTCTACTTTAGAAGTAAGGTAGAATTTTTGTTTCCACCCACTCCAGTATTCCTGCCAGGAGAGTTCCATGGACAGAAGAGCCTGGTGGGCTACAGTCCATAGGGGAGCAAAGAATCAAACCCAACTGAGCGACTGACACTTTCACTTTTCACCTCTCACCCAACCCACCCCACACACACAGACACTTTCAAATGGGGAAACCGAGGGTTGGAAAGATAAGTAACTGGTCACAAGTTACACTCTGGGTAAAGATTCAAGCCAGAAACCCAGACACCAGCCCCTGCCTGCCTATACCCACTCCTCTGCTTTGCGACATGGAACCCAGAAAGGGACCTTGAGAAGACTTGGGGGGCATGTGCAGAACCAGCTTAAGGGCCCTCATCCAAAGGCCTCCAGTTTCTCAAATAATAAGGCCAGTTGGAAGCTGTTAACACAGATGGGAACCAGCCAGCAACAGGTGAAAGGCCGCCCAACTAGCAGCACTGTTTCAAGCCGTAGCACACTGCTGGCTTCCTTTCTCCAATTTCCAGGGGCCCAATCCCCAGATGCACCTGCCAGCAAACAAGCAGCAGCCACAGGGGAGATGTGGGTCTGCCCCACTCTGCTCCGGCTTCCATGTTCTCCCATTTCCTGGAGCCTCTTGGGAGCACAGTTTCTCCAGGTTAATATATGGTGCTAATGAGGGGGAGCCAGCGGGGAAAGGCAAGGTCTATTTGATCCAGGGCTTGGAATGAAGCCAGGGTCCCTCTGGCCATAGAGTCTCTCTCCTTCCAGGTTAGTGGGAGATTAAGATGTATAGTCTGCAAATGGACTAACCTTTTCCAGGCCTCTTTAATGAGGCTTCCCATAATAGGGCCATTCCTCTTTCTTGCATATGTGTACACATTCACACACACATATACATACACATTCCTTAACATAACCCATATGGAAATAAAAAATCTCTCCCTGGCTCTAGTTTTTAAGTGGATGCTATAATGGGTAACACTTTTTTTTTTCTTTCAAATGAAAACTCATGGTTCAACAATATGCCTTTCCAGTGACTTAAGAAGGTAGTTTCAGCCAACTGGCTAGGCCCCTCTTAGAGCTCATTTTTATGGATAATGCGCAATCAACTAGACCAACAGTTCCAATACTTTGGATACCTGATGTGAAAGAGTCGACTCATTGGAAAAGACCCTGATGCTGGGAAAGAGTGAAGGCGGGAGGAGAAGGGGGTGACAGAGGATGAGATGCTTGGATGGCATCATTGACTCAAGGCACATGAGTTTGAGCAGACTCCAGGAGATTGTGGAGGACAGGGAAGCCTGGAGTGCTGCAGTCCATGGGGTCACAAAGAGTCGGACAACACTGAGCAACAGAACAACGGCAGTCCCTCTAGGGGCTAGGAGGAACCCAGCCCAAAGTATGGTAAAGTTCCTAAGAAACATACTCAGTCCTGGGACTCTCTCTGGATGAAGCACCATGAGCAGCTTCTAACCCTGGGTCCCTACAGTAAAGGAACATTATTATGTTCTGTATCATTCATTGAAGTTCCCCCTGATGGCTCTGGCAGTAAAGAATCTGCCTGCAATGTGGGAGACCTGGGTTCAATCCCTGAGTCAGGAAGATCCCCCAGGGAAGGAGTGGCAACCCACTCCAGTATTCTTGTCTGCAGAATCCCATAGACAGAGGAGCCTGGCAGGCTAGAGTCCATGGGGTTGCAAAAGAGTCAGACATAACTTAGCAACTAAATAACACCAACTATTATCTACATCAGGGCTGTGGACAGGAACTCTCTGGAGAGTTTCAACTCCATCTCAGATCAGAGGATCCTCTAACCTTAAGCTTCCCAGCAAGCAAGGGCATTCTCAGGCTGGTCTCAGACACATGAGCTTCTGAACTCAGATGTGAAAATGAGCAGTGGCTCAAAGTTGAATCGTCTGACCGCAGAGTAATAAAACTAGATATTACTTTATTTTTAAAAACTCTGGCCACTTAGAAATTTAAAGGCACATCCCAAACAGCTTGAGACAAAGAGGAAATCAAACCCAACAATTACAGCAAAGGAAATAACAATAATGAGAATACTGTGTATTTTAAAAATCACAAGGGAAATGCCCAAGGCTGTAATCAGAAGTGCAAGTCACAGTATTAAATGCTACTATTATTGTATTTTAAAGGATACAAATAAATGAGCTGAGCATCAACTCAGGAAATTAGAAAAGACCAAAGAAAAATGGGGAAAAAATACTAATAATTATTAACAAAGAGAAAAGGAGAAATATGTGAGCAAAGATACAAAACTCTGAGGGGCTAATCAAGAAAAATAAATAAGCAAGATACATATAATTAGGAGGAAGAGAGTTGGTGGAATAACCACAGTGATGGCAAAGATTAAAAATAGCAAAGCCTCTTAGTCATGTGCAAAAATGTTTGCTGAAATATACACAGCATGTGCAAGGTTCATGTTTTATTTATTAAAATAGTTATCGAGTAGAGTAGAAGTCGCTCAGTCATGTCCGACTCTTTGCGACCCCCTGGACTGTAACCTACTAGGCTTCTCTGTCCATGGGATTCTCCAGGCAAGAATGCTGGAGTGGATTGCCATTTCCTTCTCCAGGGGATCTTCCTGACCCAGGGAGCGAACCTGGGTCTCCCGCACAGGAGGCAGAGGCTTTAACCTCTGAGCCACCAGGGAAGCCCAAAATAGTTATTAATATTCCTATATAAAACATATTTGAAAATGAATTTTAAAACTGTATGATAGAAAAATGAGCAAAGGGCATGAATAGGCAACTCAGAACAGAGTGAATACATATAGGCAATGGACATACCAGAAAATGCCCGGCCACACTGTAAAGAAAACATGCAAATGACTGTGATGCCATCTTTCCCGCTATCCAATTAACAAAGTTTTCTTTCTGAAGTGGTTCCTACATCCAGTGAGAACAGAGATGAGCTGAGCCAGGTGGTCACCCATCCAGGTAAGTGTAATGTAAATTACTGAAAGACTCCTCAGAAACATTCCAGGTGAGTGTTTGGCAATTTTCCTTTAGATGGAAAGGTTTCAATCATAACTCTTCTTTACAACTGCTTACAAAGCACGACCTGATTCCTGCACATTCAGAGTTTCCAAGATACCAAAAGAGTTAAATTTGTGGTGCCCAAGGATAAAATCAACTTAATGCAGGAGACCTAAGAGATGCAAGTTTGATGCCTGGGTCAGGAAGGTCCCCTGGAGAAGGAAATGGTAACCCACTCCAGTATTCTTGTCTGGAGAATCCCATGGACAGAGGAGCCTNAGAGTTAAATTTGTGGTGCCCAAGGATAAAATCAACTTAATGCAGGAGACCTAAGAGATGCAAGTTTGATGCCTGGGTCAGGAAGGTCCCCTGGAGAAGGAAATGGTAACCCACTCCAGTATTCTTGTCTGGAGAATCCCATGGACAGAGGAGCCTGGCGGGCTATAGTCCCTGGGGTCAAAAAGAGTCAGATATGACTGAGGCAACTTCGCACACAAGCACACAAAAATGAGAAAGAAGGAGAATGCCTGGCTCCGGGATCCTGTTCTGCCACCAGCAACCTAGATGACCTTGACAATTCTTTTAATTTCTCCTGAGTAATGCAGGAGCTAAATTTGACCTCTAAAAGCTTTCCCTCCCCCGGTCAGTGCCGACATATTGTTTCATTCTCTTCTCAGCGCCAGGAACTTCCTGGTGTGTTTAAGATGCACATTCCTGCATAAGAGGCAAGAGAGAGAGTAATGGAATGAGGGTCAAGGAAAATGGACTTAAGTAAATTTTGTTTAAAAATTAACATAATATCTATAAGGGAACTATTTTATTATCAAAGTAAATGATTGTTCAGAATCATAAAACACATTTAATCAATAGAACTTTAGTTCTATATACATTTATAGAAACAAGTTTAAAATTTTTTGAATTTTAAAATATTTCCTATGTCAAATGTCTATAACAGATTTGGTTACAAAGCTTAACTCTTAAATTTATGGGAGATGTAACTTACAGGCAAACAGAAACATAAAGTTGTCAAATAGAAAAAAAAAAGAAAAATGGACTAACCATCAAATACAAGAGACAGTTTCTAACCTTTCCTCTGCTTCATTTTCTGTATTTCTTAAATGAGCTGTAATGCTTTTGTATGTTAAAGCTCTCAATAAATATTTGCTGAATCAAAAGATAGAATCAACGAATGATATAGGAAGCCTATTTCTGTAAGTTTTTTTTCTTACTGATCTCCAAATCTCTGGAAGAATATAATAAAATTTATACTTTGTTGTTGTTTTTCAGTTGCTAAGTCATATACAACTCTTTACCACCTCGTGGACTGCAGCACGCCAGGCTTTCCTGTCCTTTACTACTTCCTAGAGTTTGCTCCAACTCACGTCCATTGAGTCAGTGTTGCTATCTAACCATCTCATCCTCTGCCAACTCCTTCTCCTTTTGCCTTCACTCTTTCTCAGCACCAGGGTCTTTTTCAATGAACTGGCTCTTGGCATCAGGTGGCCAAAGTACTAGAGCTTCAGCTTCAGCAACAATCCTTCCAATGAATATTCAGAGTTGATTTCCTTTCGGACTGACTGGTTTGATCTCCTTGCAGTCCAAGGGACTCTCAAGAGTCTTCTCCAACACCACAGATCAAAAGCATCAATTCTTTGGCACTCAGCCTTCTTTACGTATATACTGATAAATTGATGAGGGTCCCTCAAAAAGAAATTGTGAGTCAAGGAAGGATACACATGGACTCTATATCTTTGCTCTGTTACTTAGCAGTGGCAAAAGCAGAGAAAACACCAGTCAAAGTGGCCAGATAATCCAGAGCACCTAGTCATTCCAGAGGGGAGAAAATCTAGTCAAGCCAGTTGCAGGCGATTCTTCAAAGGTGAGAGTTACATGGCCAGTGGAGTCAGCCACGTGGACTCAACCATGTCCATCCACTCCTCCACTGTCATTCTCACCCTCTTGGTCAGGATGGGAGGAACCAGCGTGGGTAAAGCCACATTCTGGGTATAGCCACCACACAACTTGACTCTCTGTAAGGATATAGACTAAAGCCAGGTCACAAAGCAGGCCAGCTCAGTTGGATTCAGCCATCAGGACAACCCATCACATGCGTATCACCACTCTCCATGCCTTCACCGACAACAGACATAATCAACCTTCCCTGCTGTGCCCAGACGGGACCTCAGAATCCTTCCCAACACTGAACCTTCCAGGCCACCACAACTATCTGATGAGAGTCATCACACGGGAAAAAGTGTATCTGTGGCTTTGTTCAGCAAATATCTCATGTTTCAATAATGGGTACTATGAGCTGAGTTGTGTCCTCCAAAAATTCATACGATGTTTTCTAAAGCCCCAGTGTGTCACCCCAGAATGCAACAGCATTTGAAGACAGAATCTTAGAGCAGGTGGTTAAAGTAACATGAGGTCACCTGGATGAGTCCTAATCTCATATGACTGAATCATCTTAAGAAGAAATTAGGACAGAGACATACACAGAAGGAAGACTATGTCCTCACACAGGGAGAAGACAGCTATCTACAAGCCAAGAAGAGAGGCCTCAAAAGAAACCAACCCTGCTGTCATCTTGATCTTGGATTTTTGGCCTCCAGCACCATAAGAAATGAAATGGTTGAATGGCATCACCAATTCAATGGACATGAGTTTGAGTAAACTCCGGGAGTTGGTGATGGACAGGGAGGCCTGNGAGGCCTCAAAAGAAACCAACCCTGCTGTCATCTTGATCTTGGATTTTTGGCCTCCAGCACCATAAGAAATGAAATGGTTGAATGGCATCACCAATTCAATGGACATGAGTTTGAGTAAACTCCGGGAGTTGGTGATGGACAGGGAGGCCTGGTGTGCTGCAGTCCATGGGGTTGCAAAGAGTCGTCGGACATAACTGAGCAACAGAAATGAACTGAAATGAACCATAAGAAAATTAATTTCTGTTGTTTAAGCCAACCAGTGGGTGGTATTTCGTCATGGCAGCCTCAACAAACTAATACAGTGGATGTGCTGATAATTTGTTAGGTGAAAAATTACGTTACAAAAGAGTACATAAAATATCAGTTTTATGTAATTAAATGTACTTTTGTGTGTATGCAAAGAGAGAGTGTACACTCCAAAAGGAAAATTGAATGTTACAGACCAGAGTTCACAGTGATTCTTTCTAGATGGTGGTACTACAGGGGATTTGAGGGAGCAAAGATGTGATTCCTTGCTCCTGCTAATCAATGGTGCCTTTTCAGTGGCCATGTATTAACTGTAGCTTCCCTGGCAGCTCAGCAGTAAAGAATCCGCCTGCAATGCAGGAGATGTGGGTTCAATCCCTGGGTTGGGAAGATGCCCAGGAGAAGGAAATGACAACCCACTCCAATGTTCTTTCCTGGGAAATCCCATGGACAGGGGAGACTGGCAGGTTACAGTCCATGGGGTCACAAAAGAGTCGGACATGACTTATTGACTTAACAACAACAATGGAATATTTATACCAGTGTGCACATACCCAGCAGCAGCAGCAGCAGCAACACATATCCAATAGTTATAAAAGCTAACCCAGACATGATACTGTGTGTCAGGCACTTGCTGTTTTATTTGTTTGAATTCATTTAATCCTCACAATCACCTCTACCAGGTAGGGACATTTTTTATCTCCATTTTCCAGGTGAGGAAACTGAGGCACAGAGATTAAGTGACTGCCCAAGATGACAAAGTTGGCACATAGCAGAGTCAGCCTCCAAACCAAGTGGTCTGGTTCCACATCTGTGACCTTAATCACAGAGCACCTCAGCCTCCCCATCACTGGCCAACTCACTGCTTTTCTGAGAGTTTATCTGAACACAGTTTTGTTTAGTACAGCATGATTTGATACAAGCGTACATGAACACACACACACACCAGTCAAGCACATTTAGCTGTGCTTCATGGCTCAGCAAATTACCTAAGTCCTTTCCATTTAAGGTGCACAATTCAGTTGGGTTCAAGACCTCACACCTGAGAGGGTGCACCCTTCTTGTAAACATCAGGAGGAAGATCGGAGAAGCTCCATAAGTTCCGGGGTGGGGCAGTGACCCTTATGCTCTTAGACGGAGGGTAGGGTAAGCAACCTATTCATATTTTATAAGTTTGTTTAATGGAGCCTTATTTTGGGGGGTTATGTATTTTTAAAGACCATAGAGCTTAGACTGATGGAGATGTGATGCTGATTCTCCTCTGAAAGCCAGAGAGCTGGAGGAAGCTCAGCTCTTCTGGGCCCAAGGAAGGACAGGGAATAGTCGCAAATGGATAAATGCCCATCAGAAGGAAACTGGTTAAATAAATTATGTTCATCCCCATAATGGAATGCAAGAAGCTGTTAAAAAGAAGGAGCTCAGGCTATAGGTCCTGTCAAGGAAGGGTGTTCATGATATACAGCTAAGGAAAAAGACAAGTTGCAAACCACTGGGGATAATATGATGCTATCTGGTGACAGGAAATTGTGATGGGTGTGTTGTGCTTGTGTAATAATCACTACGGATATGGACCCTGGTCGAACCAACTGGAGTTTACATCCCAATTCCATTACTTGCTAGCTGCGTGACCCTTGGTTTTCTTAACCTCTCTGAGCACCAGATCCTTCACCTGTAAAATAAAGAGAAAACATACTACCCATCCAATCCATGATGTGATGTGAGGGTGAAATGAGAGATGGATGGAAGGGATTTACATTGGCTTGGCACACTAAGCACTCAAAAAGTGCTTCTAAGATTATGATGATGATATTTAAAAGTCCATAAGGAAACCTAGCAAATTTTTCATAGTGTTCACCTCTGGAAAACAGTATCAATGAGAGCAAGGGTCTTAGTGTTTACATCACACATTGTAATTCTATCACATTTGAATTTCTATCATGTATATATTTGACTTTCCTCATTAAAAGACAATAAAGTGGAGTTTTGCTTGTTAATGAATAAAGCTGATTGCTCACCTGAAAGAAATCATAGGACTCCTGAAGTTTCCAATAGGCTCATTCCTGGTGAGCTGCTCGTGTTATGGCTGGAGTCCTGGGACAAGTCTTCTCTGTGAGGTAGAGAATAAGAGTGAGTCTTCCTGAATGGCTCAGGTGGGAATCAGCAAGGTCGTTTGCAAACCCCCAAGACATAGACATTGGCAGTAAAATCTGCCCTAACTTGATTGCTACAGTCTCCTTATTCCAGTTCAATTCAAGCCCTCTTAAACAGATAAAGCTGAGCCAAGTGAGCAAACCTACAAAAGTGCAAGGGCTTTGAGAAGAAATCAAATAGCAGCAATAATTTCTCAAATCCTTAAAAGTGTCAGGCAAGATGCTAGATACTTCTGTACCATCTCATAGAAACCCTTTATGGTATGTACTGATTGATCCCCTGTTTTACAAATGACACATTTAAGGCTCAGAGAGTTGAAGACACTTGCTCAAGGACACACAGCTGAGAGCATCAAAGCCAGAATTTAATTTGATGCCTACCTGGCCACAAAAAAAAAAAATGGACTTCCCAGGTGGCTCAGACAGTTAAGCGTCTGTCTACAATGTGGGAAACCCGGGTTCAAGCCCTGGGTTGGGACGATCCCCTGGAGAAGGAAATGGCAATCCACTCCAGTACTATTGCCTGGAAAATTCCATAGACAGAGGAGACTTGCAGGCTACAGTCTATGGGGTCGCAAAGAGTCGGACACGACTGAGCGACTTCACTTTCACTTTTGGCCACAAAATCTAAGCCTTCCATGGTCCACAAGCTGTGTATTTTATCAGAGGGAAAATGGATGGACTCTTACATGGTTGGTTAAGACCTAGACACCCTCTACCATATAAATAATACCAAAGATGAGTCTACAATATTTCATATTCACAGACGCTCTTGAAATTTTATGCCGGCTCAAAGTCACTGATTCTGGGATACCGTTCTGTTTTGTTTTGTATCATGGTAATAAGTATTTTGCAAGAAAAGGGCTTGAAGTTCTAGTGATTTTAGAAAGTTCTATTGGTTTTGTTGAGCACGTTTCCTTATTGCAAGACTTGTCAAAATCGCTGCTGTGCCAAGTACATCTGATTACCCAAGAAGGCACGACTGAGTACAGTGCTCCCCAGACTTACTGGTCACAGAACACTTGAAACCCTTTTCCTTATGAAGCATCTCCCAGATCAGAATTCACTTTGGAAAATGCTATTCCAAACCAGACATACCTTCTTTTTTTCTTGCTTGCTTTTCCAAGCGTGTTAAAAACACAAAAAAGTTTTAAAACATTTAAATCTAAGCCCCAAAGAAAAATGATACATGTCTCTCCTCATATCATCCCTGTGCCTTCAAAGATCCTGTGCCCAAGATCCTTAGACATACATCTGAATATAAGAGAACTCCAAATGTAATGTAACCCCACCTATAAGATGAGCATATGCTTCTCCCAACAGGAAAATCTAAAACTAATTTTTAATTATATTAAAATTTAATTATTAAATTTTTAATAATTAAAATACAATTATACCTTTAACTTAATTATATATATATGGGCTTATATATATACACGTCGGGGAAGGCAATGGCACCCCACCCCAGTACTCTTGCCTGGAAAATCCAATGGACGGAGGAGCCTGGTGGGCTGCAGTCCATGGGGTCGCTAACAGTCGGACAGACTGAGCGACTTCACTTTCACTTTTCTCTTTCACGCATTGGAAAAGGAAATGGCAACCCACTCCAATATTCTTGCCTGGAGAATCCCAGGGATGGGGGAGCCTGGTGGGCTGCCGTCTATGGGGTCACACAGAGTCGGACACGACTGAAGTGACTTAGCAGCAGCAGCATATATACACGTATATATATGTGTGTGTGTGTATATATATGTGTGTGTATGTATGCTGCTGCTGCTGCTGCTGCTAAGTCGCTTCAGTCATGTCCGACTGTGCGACCCCATAGACGGCAGCCCACCAGGCTCCCCTGTCCCTGGGATTCTCTAGTTAAGAACACTGGAGTAGGTCGCCATTGCCTTCTCCTCAGAAGGAACAATCTCCATCAAACTAATGACACANTGATGTCCTTATTGAAATTCTGAATAAGGCTGCCTTCACTTACTGAACCATAAAGGTGGCAATAACCTTGGATATAAAAAAATAAGATATAAGATACTAGGAGACATGGTAATATAAATGGGGAAATCTGCATAACTTTGTTGAACCAATTTATTTCCGAGATAAATGAGAATCAGGAAACATTTGGACTTTATTTATAGGAATGTGAGACCAACATGTTCTTTCAAAATAGTCTTCTTGAACTCATTATAAATACATAAAAGATAATATGAATGAAGAGGACAATATTGTTTAGCAATAACTACAAAGAGGATCACATGGATGGTCCATTTTTCTTATATAGAAAACAATTCTAAAGGAAAGGTAAATTAATTTTGAGAAGGAAGTGTAAACATATTATGTAGCCCCCATTCTCAATTCCTCATTGCCCCCCACCCCCTCCAAATCTAAGAAGTTATTAGAAAGTTACAAGAGGAATCATAACATTATTTAGATAGTAGTTAGGAAAAATATAAACCTAACAATGTATTTAAAAGTAACTCATGTGTTGAGGATGACAAAAGAAGCTATGCTATGAGCTACTTGATAAAGTGGATGTTGTTGTTCAGTCATGTCCTATTCTTTTGTGACCCCATGGCTGTAGCCCACCAGGCTCCCCTGTCCATGGGATTTCCCAGGCAAGAACACTGGAGTGGGTTGCCATTGTCTTCTCCATGGGATATACCTGACCCGGGGATGGAATCTGTGTCTCCTATTGGCAGGCGAATGCTTCACCAATGAGCAACCAGGGATGTGAGGTAGTGGCTAGGTTTGTGCAGCGTCTCATTTTCTCCTCTCCCTGGGCATAACATCCAGATGACTGATTGTCAAAAGTATAATTACCTGCCTCAGCGACCGCTGAACAAGGGCAATGAGCCCACTCAGTATTAAGGAAAACAATGCCAGAGTTAGAAGCCTGTATCAAGAAAACTGACATATCTTAAACGAATTCAAGTACATCTCTTAATTTCAACTGTTAGCAAAGTATGGAGACCATCTGTTTCTCAGCCACCTAGATGGTTTCAAATAGCATCTTTAACTTGAGTTAAGACAGAATAAGAATGGGGGCTCCTCCTTTAGTTTTCTGGTGGCTAATGGAAACTCAATTAATAGTGTGACTTTATTGTCAATCTTCAATGTTCTTATTTTCTGCCCTTTTTCAATATGCTCTATGGTGTGTCAGAGACAGCACCTCCAGTATAAATCCTAAGGCAGTAATGCATGATCTGACTCATTACTGTGGGCTGCAGTACCCCTGAGAGCATTTTTATTGTCCTAAAATTCAAAGAAGAAAAATATTAGGAGAATGTGATACCTCCTTTAAACATTCAAGACTGATGTAAAAACAGAAAAAAATTTGAAAGTAAAAGTTCTCAGTTATTTCCTTAAAATATTGGGGGTTGCTTGGATGAAAGCTGGTGATTCTACAAAGAAAATTTTCAGAATCAGGTAACTGTGGCCAACTCATTGCTGATTTACATGGCATATCTGGGTTTATAGTAAAGATAAGCCCTAGAAGGGATAAAAGCATTTTTAAAAGATGATATTTCTTGGAATTATACTTAAGAGGAAGAACAGGATGTCAGGTGAAGCACATGGGAAGTATTCCCTTCAGCATAAAAGCTGAAATCACAAATAAATCACACTAGGCAGAACAATTCCTATTATCCGTATCACTAAACATCATTTTATCACCTTCTGAATGTCAGGATCATTGTTATTCTTATGGATTCCTCACAGAGTTTACATTAACAATTTATTAAAAACACAGGGAAATTGAAAGTGTTAAACTCGTAGGGAAATGCCAGCAATATTATCATCCTCAGGGTACTAATCAACACCAACTGGATCATTTTACCGAAAGAGTCATTCTATGTCTGGAGTGGAAAAAAGCATGTGAGTAGGACTGAGCTACATCAGGAACATCTAACAGAAACACCACAGATCAAGGCCACGTCGCAGGCCTAAGACAAAAGCAAAGTATAAACAAGAGCTGAAAGCTGGAATGGTAGAGTAGGAGTTAAAGGGTAAGAAAGAAAGAACCTTGGCAAGCCAGCCCCACCTTAAACACACCTTAAATCACTAAAGAACCTGAAGACAGTGATGAATAACCTTATCAACCACAAACTGAAACCCAGTCCAACTCTTAATTTGATTAACACCCCACCCCACACTGTCAAAAGCCTAGCAGAAAGCACACCTAGTTCCAAGCATTAGACTGTTTACCCTAATTGTAATTGCAAAAGCCCCACAGCTTTACCATACAAGGTAATGCAGTCACAGGAATAAACTCTCATCACTTTCACAGGTGCCAAACAACAGAGTCAAAGGAAGAATATTATATAACAATGTGAGTCATGAGCGAGCATCTTAGAATTCTGCCTAGCACAGTACAGAAACCACATATGTCAAAATCTAAGAAATATAGTAGACACATTAATTGGCTCCTCTTCCCATTAAGAGCAGAACAGAGCAAGTGCAACAGCATTCAAATCTGCTCCTCTATGTACTTAAAGACTATGGTCAATCCAAATTTTGAAACAAAATAATAACCTTTGGCTCTTAGATAAATCCCTGGAACCAAACTTAAAAAGAATTTCAATAAAGATAAGAAATTATAGTTACATCTCTCTTTTACTACTTGAAAAATAACACCAGGTGATTCCTATCATTCATAAAAGTAGTTATTAAGTATTTCAGAATGAAAGATTAATCATCAGCCCAATTATCATCCATATTTTGTACTTCAACTAATTTTATTGCACATTTGGAGTTTAAAGCTACAGTTACTAAATGTGGTGTTTGCATACTATTACTTTGCCTAAATAATTTTAAATATTTAAGATCTTTCTATGTGTGAAACATAATTCACACACAATATTTCACAATAATATTTACTTACACTTTATTAATATTTAGCATGCTAAATGAAAATAATTGTTGTTTAGTCACTAAGTCATGTCCAACTCTTTTTGTGACCCCAATAGACTGTAGCTTGCCAGTCTCCTTCATCCATAGGATTGTTCAGATAAGAGTACTAAAGTGGGTTGCCATTTCCTCCTCCAGGGGATCTTCCTGGCTCAAGGATTAAACCCATGTCTCCTGCATTAGCAGGTTGATTCTCTACCACTGGACCATGAGGGAAGCCCAAAGGGAAATTACCCATCTGCTAAAGAAGGATACCTGGTAGTGAGGCACAGAGTCTGGTTTTTAAATCTGAAATATTTATGCATGTTTATAACATCATGGGTTTCCCTGGTAGCTCAGCTGGTAAAGAATCCTCCTGCAATGTGGGAGATCTGGGTTTGATCCCTGGGTAATGAAGATCCCCTGGAGAAGGGCATGGCAACCCACTTCAGTGTTCTCTAATAATAACCTTTGGCTCTTAGATAAATCCCTGGAACCAAACTTAAAAAGAATTTCAATAAAGATAAGAAATTATAGTTACATCTCTCTTTTACTACTTGAAAAATAACACCAGGTGATTCCTATGATTCATAAAAGTAGTTATTAAGTATTTCAGAATGAAAGATTAATCATCAGCCCAATTATCATCCATATTTTGTACTTCAACTAATTTTATTGCACATTTGGAGTTTAAAGCTACAGTTACTAAATGTGGCATTTGCATACTATTACTTTGCCTAAATAATTTTAAATATTTAAGATCTTTCTATGTGTGAAACATAATTCACACACAATATTTCACAATAATATTTACTTACACTTTATTAATATTTAGCATGCTAAATGAAAATAATTGTTGTTTAGTCACTAAGTCATGTCCAACTCTTTTTGTGACCCCAATAGACTGTAGCTTGCCAGTCTCCTTCATCCATAGGATTGTTCAGATAAGAGTACTAAAGTGGGTTGCCATTTCCTCCTCCAGGGGATCTTCCTGGCTCAAGGATTAAACCCATGTCTCCTGCATTAGCAGGTTGATTCTCTACCACTGGACCATGAGGGAAGCCCAAAGGGAAATTACCCATCTGCTAAAGAAGGATACATGGTAGTGAGGCACAGAGTCTGGTTTTTAAATCTGAAATATTTATCCATGTTTATAACATCATGGGTTTCCCTGGTAGCTCAGCTGGTAAAGAATCCTCCTGCAATGTGGGAGATCTGGGTTTGATCCCTGGGTAATGAAGATCCCCTGGAGAAGGGCATGGCAACCCACTTCAGTGTTCTCACCTGGAGAATCCCCATGGACAGAGGAGCCTGGCAGGCTGCAGTCCATGGGGTCACAAAGAGTCAGACATGACTGAGGGACTAAGCACAGCACAGCACATATAACGTCACATGTAAAATTTCATAAATAGAAAACAAACATATTCAATATGTGTTCAGAGAAAAAGAGAGGTATTTTGCAATAGGAAAGATTATAAAAGACTTCATAGAACTGGCATTAGTCAGGAAATTTAAGGTGGTGTTATTTGTATAATTAGAAGGGGAAAAAGAGCATTCCATCAGAAAGGAACAACCTTGATAATCTAATAAAGGAGGAAGGCATAAATCATAATTGGGAAGCAGCAATTTGACTGGGAATAGTAATAGAGAATTATTACTATGATTTATGTGGGAGACAATTAAACCATCACTTCTTCAAGGAAAAATCTAATGGGAGAGACAAACGGAGAAAGTTCTAGGTATTAGTAAGGTACTAAAAGTATAGTTTGAAAGATCTTTAACAGTTGACTTAATATTCTTCATAAAGCAATAGTCACTATTTTTTGCAGTGTTAAGAAGTCAGATGGATTTGTGGGATTGAAGACAGAACAAAAGTTGTGAATTAATATTTTCAGAATGTACAACATAATTTTGAATTTAATAAAAGAATTTATGAGAGGCAAAAGAGCCAAAATATTGAAAGGATACATCTGTCATTCAACCTATTAAAGACTTTTTTTTTTCTCCCTTCAGAATCCAGTAACCTAAGATAAGAATGGGCTTCCCTAGTAGCTCAGATGGCAAAGAATCTGCCTACAATTCAGGAGACCCAAGTTCAGTCCCTGGGTTGAGAAGATCCCCTGGAGGAGAACACGGCAACCCACTCAGGTATTCCCGCCTGGAGAATCCCACGGATAGAGGAGCCTGGCAACGGTCCACGGGCTCGCAGAGTCAGACAGGACTGAGTGACAAACACACAGAAGATAAAATGAAATGAAACAGTACATCTAACCCCCCAAAAGTGGTTGACCTGTGTCAGAAGTAAAAGGTGTTTGAAAGGCAATTAAATAAGACAGATGCTAAGACTATTTTGAAAACTGAGAAGAGTAAATAATGAAGAGTGGTGAAGAAAGAAAAAAGAAATTAAATTAGGTGGTTGTTATAATTTCTAGGTGAAAGAATTTAGAGATAGAGTGATTTTAAACAACGGTGAGATCTGTTAGATTTAACTATAAATGTAGACATCAAAGCTACGTGAGGTGTACAAAGACCTGCAAGGTCAAAGAATTGAGAGAATCATCAACAGCTTAATTGAAGTCCCTGAAATATTGGCAGAATGGAATAAAAAATTACAATCAGGAGCACTAATAACTGAATACAATGGGAAAAGGTAAATAGCTAATATCAATATAGCTTCAAATGTTACCATTAAAGTTCTTGGAATGAATTTCAAAGGAAAAGGTGCTGAAATATTGAGAAGATTAATGATAATTTTAAAGAATCAATCAAGAGTATTGAATTTGTCACTGCTTCCTAAGAAATGGTGGGATAGAAAAAATAAGATGTTTAATCATAATGTACACGACATGGACTATATAAACAATACCATAGAAATTAAAAGATCAAACAGTTAGAAAACATGGTTCTTTTGATTCTTTTCCTATAGTAGTAAAAGACAATGAATGATTCTCTAAGCATCTAGTGTTTCTATTGGAAAGTCATGGCTTATTTATAATACTTTGAAGGAAGGTTTATGTGAAAAGCTACAGAATAATATAACAAGAAGTTTAGGAAACAGATAAAAAGAACTCTTGAGCAAGATAAAGAAGTAATTTAGAAGAAAGCTACTTTCAGAAAAAGCAGACTACAATTGTTGATAGCCAATTGAACATAGTATCTTATATTTTAAACTTTTAAATGCTGCTGCTGCTAAGTCTCTTCAGTTTTTTTTTTTTTTTTTTAATTTATTTATTTCCAACTCTTTGCAACCCTGTGCACTGTAGCCCGCCAGGCTCCTCTGTCCATGGGATTCTCCAGGCAAGAATACTAGAGTGGGTTGCCATGTCCTCCTCCAGGGGATTTTCCCAACCCAGGGACTGAACCCATATCTCTTATATCTCCTGCATTGACAGGTGGATTCTTTACCACCAGCACTACCTGGGAATCTATATACAAATGAACATTCAGTTCAGTTCAGTCACTCAGCTGTGTCCGACTCTTTGAGACCCCATGAATTGCAGCATGCCAGGCCTCCCTGTCCATCACCTATATATTATATTGTATATATATATATATATATATATATGCTGCTTAGTTGCTTCAGTCGTGTCCAACTCTGTGTGACCCTATGGACTGTAGCTCACCAGGCTCCTCTGTCCATGGAATTCTCTAGGCAAGAATACTGGACTGGGTTGCCTTGCCCTCCTCCAGGAGATCTTCCCAACCCAGGGATCGAACCTGGGTATCCGGCATTGGCAGGCAGATTCTTTACCACTGAGCCACCAGGGAGGTATATATATATATCTATATATACACACACACACATAAACATATATATAACTTGACTTGACTTGACAACTTTTAAGGATTAGATGGAGTCAAGTGCTTATACTTATCATATGTAATTGCTGAGTTTGACATATATTTTTTAATAACACGTAATGTCAAATAATGTTGATGTAGACAATCTACTTTCTCCCCCTCTCTCATACCATGAAACAATTTCATTCAAACTCTTTGCCTGCATTTTTGTCTTAAGAAAGTCCCTTTTAGGGCTTCCCTGGTGGCCCAGTGGTAAAGAGTCTGCCTGCCCATGTAGGAGACACAGGTTCGATTCCTGTTCTGGGAAGATCCCACAAGCAGCAGAGCAACTAAGCCCAGGTGCCACAACTGCTGAGCCTGTGCGCTAGAGCCTGGGTGCCACAGCCACTGAGCCCGTACTCTAGAGCCTGGGCGCCACAGCCGCTGAGCCCGTACTCTAGAGCCCAGGCGCCACAGCCGCTGAGCCCGGGCACTAGAGCCCGGGCGCCACAGCCACTGAGCCCGTACTCTAGAGCCTGGGCGCCACAGCCGCTGAGCCCGTACTCTAGAGCCCAGGCGCCACAGCCGCTGAGCCCGGGCACTAGAGCCCGGGCGCCACAGCCACTGAGCCCGTACTCTAGAGCCTGGGCGCCACAGCCGCTGAGCCCGTACTCTAGAGCCTGGGCGCCACAGCCGCTGAGCCCAGGAGCCACAACTCCTGAAGCCCACATGCCCGAGAGCCTGTGCTCTGCCACAAGAAAGCCAAAGCCCTGAGAAGCCTGAGCACCATGGCTAGAGAGTGAGCCCCGCTTGCCACAATGAGGGAAAAGCCTATGTAGCAACAAAGACCCAGCACAGTAAAAAATAAATAAACTTTTTTTTTAAGTAACCATTCTTTTAAAAAAAAAAATAAAAGAAAGCCTCTTCGTGTACCATCTCACACAGTGTTCAGCTAAATCACATTCACTTCAGCCCAAGTCATTTAGAATTGCAGCCACTTTAAACCTGTGCCACGTGCTAATGTTACTCCAGACCATAAGTACTGGTACAGATAACATGGTGACAGCCAGGACAGTGTACTTTCCCCTCGTTCATCCTGTAGGTGTCTCGACGTGACCTCTATGATACCACTGCTTCCAGAGTTGTTTGTAAAGCCAGCTTCGGAAGGCTGGTTTACATGGACATCAAACACTGGCATCCCTGAGTCATAGCTCCTGGAATTGCTGTTACATCTCTTTGGTTCTGACAGGTGAATGCTGGAATCTTCCAAAGACCCAGCTTTGGCGTCCAAGTTATTCTTAAACAGGGCTTTGCTAGTCTAAATAAAATCGTTGCAGGAGTGTCCCGTCATGTGACTCATTTTGCAAGGACCTAAGCGTCTGCAGCATTTTCTCCCCTGCGGCATTGATATGGGAAGAAGCTCTCATGTTATAGTCGGGTATGTGCAGTGGATATAAAGGAAAGTTGTTATTTTACTCACTAAGTCGTGTCTGACCCTTTGCGACTCTGCAGACCATCACCCGCCAGGCTCCTCTGTCCATTCTTGCCTCTGGGATTCCCCAGACAAGAATACTGGAATGGGTTGCCATACCCTCCCTCAGGGCTCTTCCCAACCCAGGGACCGAACCTCCGTCTGCTGCATTGGCAGGCAGATTCTTTACTGCTGAGCCACCTGGGACCCTAAATACAAGAAAGACCTCCCCTCTAAATGGAAGGCTGTTCTCTGTCAGCAATGAGCAGCTTAAGCGTAAGCTATGCACCTCAGCTTGAGAAGGAGTCAGGCCAGATATGGCACAGGCCTCTTTCTGCCCAGGACCAGGAAAAGTAAGGGCAAGAGAGGAAAAATTATTGACCTAGGGAGAGCATTCAATTGCAACCTCATGAGTAAATGGGCCATTTATCCCCCAGTCCGGAGCTCCTTGAAAAGGTGACCGTCCATCAATCCCTCGTCCGAGCTGCCCCTTGATGAGCTGTTCTATCAATGGGCTAATTTAGCTGATTACAGAGGAATTTGAGAGGAACGGGCCGCCAGAGCCTGGGTCTGGGCCAGCAGTGCATTAAGTCCACCAGTGTCTCCATCAGCCCCCACTTGGGACCGATAGGGGCGTCTTATTCCTGAAAACATGTCCCATCTGATGGGCTTTCTTTAAATTCAGCTCCAGCTTATCAGGTGCTAGGTGGAAGCCCTGCTGCTACAGGGCATGGATTGTTCTGTCCTCCAAGTCCTTGATGGGGCAGGACAGCCTCTGGGACCAATGCCAGGCTATTCTCGGCTGCTGGTCAGCAGCGTGGGAGTGCAGGGAGAGATGCAGAGGCCCAGGCTGGACTGTCCTTGCTCTCTTACCCCTCTGACTTTTTACAGCACACAAGGTTTAGAAAATGCCCCCACCATCCTCCAACACAGGGGAAACTAAACTCACATACAGAAGGAATAGGTGCACAACCACGCTGGGAATCTCTCCACTCCTTCCCAAAAGGATCACCTTCAATCGCCTCTCAAATTTCCTACCATTCCCATCTTTGAATTAAAGTATTGTCCCATCCAAATATTCGCTTAAACTATGGAGTTGTTAGCCATTTACACTTTAGTATGATTTAGTCCCTAATAGTTTCCCTAATGGCTCAGTTGGTAAAGAATCCACCTGCAATGCAGGAGACCCCAATTCAATTCCTGGGTTGGGAAGATCCACTGGAGAAGGGATAGGCTACCCGCTCTAGTATTCTCGGGCTTCCCTTATGGCTAAGCTGGTGAAGAATCCACCTGCAATGTGGGAGACCTGGGTTCGACCCCTGGGTTGGGAAGATCCCCTGGAAAAGGGAAAGGCTGCCCACTCCAGTATTCTGACCTGGAGAATTCCATGGACTCTATAGTCCATGGCGTCTCAAATAGTCAGACACAACTGAATGACTCACTGCACTATGATTTAACCTGCCCACTCTTATTTAAGGTTCTGAGAGCAGGACAAACAAGGATATGTCCAGAAGATAGACATCTTAGATGGTTGGAAATCTACTTGGAAATCTAGAAAGGAGGGCCGAGGGATGCTATATGGAAGAATATTAAGGCATTTAATTCTCTGCACAGCTGGGTCACAGCAGGTTCCAATGGAGGGGAAAGGAAAGCACTAAAAGACGAGGGAAAAACGACCCCGGCTCTTTGACTGAGAGGGATCCCAAATTCAGAAAACCATGAACCTTCCTGTTCAATCTTTAAAGGAATAAGAATGCAGGCTCACAGAGGTAGCTATAACATCACCTGAGTATCATTCATTTCTATTAAGGAGGGTCTGAAACGACCCTCTCCATTTCAACGGACCTTCCTATTAGGACTGTGTTGATACACAAGTAATCCCCCTTGTTTATTTCTCCAACTCAAAACCCAAGCCCTTTTGTATTATGCAGAAATCATTTTGTGGCAAGTGACAGAAATCGAATTGAAAATGTTCGGTGTTAAATAAGATGGTCAGGGTGAGGCTCACTGAGAAGGTGATACCTGAGCAAAGACTTGAAGGTGGGTGAGGGGGTGAGGAGGCGGGGAGAACGGTGTTCCAGATGAGACAAAGCAGCCAGCACCGAGGTCCTGGGCAGGGAATGTGTCTGGTATAGTCAGACACACCAAGAAACCCAGTGTGGCTGGAGAAGAGTAAGCAAGAAGCTGGACAGAGAAGAAACAAGGAATCAGATCCCATAGGAGCTTGTGACCACTCTAAGGACATAAGCATATGAAATGACTACCACAGCCTAGCCTATAGAAGATTCCAAGAGTGGTGGCAAAGACAGCGATCAAGATGCTGGTGCTGGTGGCAAAGATGCTAAAGCTAATGGTGAAGATGCCGAGGTGGCGATGATGGCCGTGACGACGGTGACGTGACGTGATGTGGCACCCAGCCGTCCAGCGACAGCATCCTGGCTTAACACAGACATACTCTCACCTTTCTGAGCTGTTCTGAGGATTTCCAAATTAACACAGGCAATTTGCACTTTGAACCCACGCTGAGAAAATTGCTCTGTCAACACAGGGTGTTTCCTGCCACCACGAGTCTTTATCATGTGCCTGACACCATTATCACCGAGAGGTCACCAGGTGGCACCCATTAGCAGGCCTCACACTTGTGCTGCTCGCACCTGTCTGTTCTTCATTTCCTCCTGATATCGTCAGAAATTCCCTGAATCCAGCTAACCGCCCCAGTGGATGTCGTGTGTTCCTCCCGCATGGCCTTTTGCCCAAACCAAGTGGATCATATCACTTGGGTAATATGTGGTATGTGGGTCCAAATTATCTGGATGTTATTAACAACCACTGACAAGGCTCCAGGCTATCGGTATTGACATCAACTAACTGAGCGCCTGCCTCACCCTGACTCTTGACTCCTGGAAGCCATTCCAAAGTGTAACTAATCCTTCTCAGACGCCCAGCGCCCCAGCGGAGTGGTACCGCAGCACTGCTTCTCCAGAAAGGAGTTTTCCCAACATTTCCAGCACATGGACACGCACACGTGGGAGGTTGTTGAGCCACCCTTTGAGAACGTCTCCTCCCCTTACCTCTGAGCTGGCTAAGTATTTTCCTCCCTTCACCTGTACTCGTTTCCCAGGGACTTCCCTGGCCGTCCAGGGGTTAAGCGTTCACCTCCCAAGGCAGGGGGTGTGGGTTCGACTCCTGGTCTGGGAGCTAACAACCCACATGCCTCACAGCCAAATAAACCAAATTATAAAACAGAAACAATATTGTAACAAATTCTAGAAAGACCTTAAAAAGGGTCCACTTTAGGGGGGAAAAAAGATATCTTAAAAAAAATTTTTTTAAGAAATTCATTTCCCAAATCCATTGCGGCAGAAAGTCCCTTTTTGAAATTTAAACATGGAATTATCAAACTATTCAGCTTCCCAGACGGTGCAAGTGGTAAAGAATCAGCCTGCCAATGCAGGAGACGCAGGAGACGTGAGTTGAATCCCTGGGCTGGGAAGATCCCCTGGAGGAGGAAATGACAACTCACTCCAGTATTCTTGCCTAGGAAATCCCACGGACAGAAGAGCCTGGCGGGCTACAGTCCATAGGGTTGCAAAAAGTCAGACATGACTGAGCACATACCTACATATCAAATTATTCAGCATGTTCCAAATGCCCTTAGGAAGGTCCAGACTCCTTAGAACACTGGCAAGGCTCCCCATGACTTGGCCTCTGCCTTCCTCTCCAGCTTCATCTCCCACCAGGCTGAGAATGCAAGAGCTTCGGTACATACACTTCCCCACTGTCCAGGCCATTCAGATCTCACGTGTCCTCCTCCTCCCACGAATCCTCTGCAGAACTCCTCCGCCTGGCAGGAGCCCCTGCCCTGTGCGCCTGGGTAACCAGTCCAGAATCCCACTTCGGCTCTTGCCCCCTGTCCTCTTCTGTTTTGAAGACACTTTCCCATCTGCCGGGCGTCCCATCTCATTCACCCGTGGGTCTCCATCTCTGGGGAAGGGGTCTACTCACAGCAGATACTCTATGACTGCCTGTTGCTTGCACAGCAGAACCAGTCATGTGTTTAGTCAATTTCATCCTCACCTTGCCTTCTGAAGCACATGCAGATGTACCATCCACAGGACACAGTAGCAGGCTGGTTCGCAGACCTGGGTCCAGATCTCCACTCCATAACTTATCAGCTGTGACTTCGGGTAAGTCAACCTTTCTAGTCCCAGTTTTCCTATCTCTAAAAGGGAAAGGTAACACTTACGGAGAAGGCAATGGCAACCCACTCCAGTACTCTTGCCTGGAAAATCCCATGGGCGGAGGAGCCTGGTAGGCTGTAGCCCATGGGGTCGTGAAGAGTCGGACACAACTAAGCAACTTCACTTTCAATTTTCACTTTCCACTTTCCTGCATTGGAGAAGGAAATGGCAACCCACTCCAGTGTTCTTGCCTGGAGAATCCCAGGGATGGCGGAGCCTGGTAGGCTATGGTCTATGGGGTCACACAGAGTCGGACACGATTGAAGAGACTTAGCAGCAGTAGCGGCAGCAGCACTTTTTACAGCTACACTGAGGATTTTTTTTTTTAATTTATTAGTTTTCTTTCTTTCTTTCTTTTTCATGGTGGCTGGGTCTTCGTTGCTGCATAGACTTTTCTCTAGTTGCAGCAAGCAGGGAATACTCTTCCTAGTGGCGCACAAGCTTCTCATTGCAGGGCCTTCTCTTGTTGCAGAGCACAAGCTCTAGGTTGCGTGGGTTTCAGTAGCTGCAGTTCCCAGGCTCCAGCGCACAGGCTCAACTGTTGCGGCACATGGACTTCGTTGCTCCTCAGCATGTGGGATCTCCCCAGAACAGGGATCAAACCTGTGTCTTCTGCGTTGGCAGGCAGATTCTTTACCACCGAGCCACCAGGGAAGCCCTACACAGAGGATTAAATAAGATGTTCTACTGAGTATTCGAGAAGTGCTAATAATCACTATTATTATATTCTCCATAATCGATGGTCACCATATCCTTAAAGCTGGATATTCTTGTCTATTTGTTCACTGATATACCCGAGGCACTTACCATGGTACCTGACACATAGTAGGTATTCAACAAACACTTGTTGAATGAATAAACAAGCTTATCACTATTATTATATTCTCCATAATCGATGGTCACCATATCCTTAAAGCTGGATATTCTTGTCTATTTGTTCACTGATATACCCGAGGCACTTACCATGGTACCTGACACATAGTAGGTATTCAACAAACACTTGTTGAATGAATAAACAAGCTAGTCTTGCTAGACTGAAGGAGAAATTCCCTGTATCCCTGTAATCTTTAGATTCACAGACAGGATTCTCAGGGCTTCCCAAGTAGCAGTGCGGGAGATGCATTTGATCCCTGGGATGGGAAGATCCCCTGGAGGAGGGCATGGCAACCCACTCCAGTGTTCTTGCCTGGAGAGTCCCAGGGACAGAGGAGCCTGGCGGGCTACAGTCCATGGGGCCACAAAGAGTCGGACACGACTGAGATNATTCTCAGGGCTTCCCAAGTAGCAGTGCGGGAGATGCATTTGATCCCTGGGATGGGAAGATCCCCTGGAGGAGGGCATGGCAACCCACTCCAGTGTTCTTGCCTGGAGAGTCCCAGGGACAGAGGAGCCTGGCGGGCTACAGTCCATGGGGCCACAAAGAGTCGGACACGACTGAGATGACTGACAGGTACGATTAGGGGTAGAATTCTCAGGATGTCTTTTTCCTATTCCCAGAGGCTCTAGTTCGGCAGGGCATGGATGAAACCCGGAAACCCAAATTTGAATGGGTTCCTCATGACCACCCCATTCTCTGTCAGTTCAGGAACCTCAGAGCTACATGATTTAAGTCTCCGTCACCTCCCCCTCTTTCTCAGCTCATCCCCCGTTCCTTTCCGATTGCAGTCATCTGACAGTCCACTCTTAGTCACAGCTATGATCATTGCGCTGGGGCTGATATTACTTGCGTCGGACACAGAGACCCAGCAGAGGCTTTTAAGTGAATACTTGGTAACAGAACAATCAAGTTAAAAGAGCAGTGTGACGCAGAGCATGAAATAGGAAAGTCTCGTGGCCAATTGATTTGGACCACACTTATGGGTTTGTGAAATGAATTTCATTTTCTGGACCAAATGGAAGCCCATCTTATAAATCACTGCCGCTCTTAGAGATTAATAAAGGAAACAGGCTTGATTAAGAATTCAGAGCATTGGTCCCATTGCAGATTTATAGACGCAGAGGTCTTGCCACAGGGATTTCCCACCTGTTGTCATTTAGGAAGATTAACCCAAGGGCTTCAGACTAAAACCCTCAGGCCCAAGCCCTCCTGGGACAGTAAAGGTCGATTCTAGGAAACGCATTTCTCCATGTACTTCCAACCCTTCCCAGAAATGAACTAGTTATGTGGCCCTTGACATAACATTCTCTGGGATTTTTCCTAGATTCTGGACAGGTGGGGAATTTGACTTAAATGTCTTTCTGCATATCTGCTCAAACTTGGCAGAACAAGGTTGAGACGAGATTTAAAAATAAAAGCAACAAGAGTAAAAGGTGTTTAGGGGAATCAACTAAATACAAAATAATCCCCATCAGCCCCAGTGTTTGCACACCCTTCATGTAGGAAGGTTTACAATGAGTGCTGAGGCATTTAGTGTTCAAGACTACCTTTGGTATTCCTTATCTGTCAAAGCCTGTCTGTGCTGTGTGCTCAAGTCATGTCTGACACTCTGAAACCCCATGGACTGTAGCCTGCCAGGCTCCTCTGTCCATGGAGTTCTCCAGGGTTGCCAATTCCTTCTCCAGAGGATCTTCCCAACCCAGGGATCAAACCTGCATCGGCAGGCGAATTCTTTACTACTAAAAGCCTGTCTACTCAAGACCAAAAAGAGTTGAACTCGTGAAACTAATGTGAGGGGAGAGCACAGGACCACACTAACAAGCTTTTGGGGACAGAATCAAATCCTGTTATTCTGGTGAAATGTCCTGGTTTGGGAACCAGTACTTGTAATACGTGTGCTCTGCACATAGGAAGTCACGCTAGTTTGACATACATTTTACTCTATAATATTTGAAGCCCTGGTGGTTTACCCTTCAGCAAAAGTTAGAAATCAGGAAGATGTCCATGCCAGTGTAAACGGAACACAAGAGAGGCTTTGGAGGTGCTGAGAAAGTTTCATTTCTTGATCTAGGTATGTTCAGTTTGTGACTTTTTCTCAAGCTGTACACTTAAGATGTTCACTTTTCTGATATTTTTATATTCAATAAAAAGCTAAGCATTTAAAAAGTAGCACAAGACTGTTGGAACCAAACGAGTATGTCTGATGCTTCTGCAGGGTTCTGACCAGTTACTTAAGTCAAAACCGTGGTGAAGAAGCCTTCTGTATAGTTTGTTCATTCATTCACACATTCATGCACTCATTCATTCAATAGATGCTATGTGCCTACTCTGTTTATTCAACATGATTCTGTTTTACCTTCTTCAGGAAATTTGTCATTATCAAAAATTATCTTATCATTTATTTGTTTCATTTACCGATATCCCATCTGTCTCTGCTCCAATAGAATGCAACCTTATGAGAGCAGGGACCGTGTCTTTCTTGTCAATGCAGTAACCCAGAGCCCAGGGAAGGCCTGGCACACAGCGGTTCAGTTCAGTTCAGTTGCTCAGTCGTGTCCGACTCTTTGCGACCCCATGAATCGCAGCACGCCAGGCCTCCCTGTCCATCACCAACTCCCAGAGTTCACTCAGACTCACGTCCATCGAGTCCGTGATGCCATCCAGCCATCTCATCCTCGGTCGTCCCCTTCTCCGACCCACAATCCCTCCCAGCATCAGAGACTTTTCCAATGAGTCAACTCTTCACATGAGGTGGCCAAAGTACTGGAGTTTCAGCTTTAGCATCATTCCTTCCAAAGAAATTCCAGGGCTGATCTCCTTCAGAATGGACTGGTTGGATCTCCTTGCAGTCCAAGGGACTCTCAAGAGTCCAACACCACAGTTCAAAAGCATCAATAACCTCAGATATGCAGATGACACCACCCTTATGGCAGAAAGTGAAGAGGAGCTAAAAAGCCTCTTGATGAAAGTGAAAGAGGAGAGTGAAAAAGTTGGCTTAAAGCTCAACGTTCAGAAAACGAAAACCATGGCATCGGGTTCCATCACTTCAAGGGAAATAGATGGGGAAACAATGGAAACAGTGTCAGACTTTATTTTGGGGGGCTCCAAAATCACTGCAGATGGTGACTGCAGCCATGAAATTAAAAGACGCTTACTCCTTGGAAGAAAAGTTATGACCAACCTAGATAGTATATTCAAAAGCAGAGACATTACTTTGCTGACTAAGGCCCGTCTAGTCAAGGCTCTGGTTTTTCCTGTGGTCATGTATGGATGTGAGAGTTGGACTAGTAAACACTCAATGAATATTGGTCAGTTTCCCAAATGAGAGAATCAAAGTAGTGCCTTTAGCTCTGGAGTATCCGGCTCAGATCTCTATAGTAGCACTAGATCACATGGTTCTTTTAAGCCAGCGAAAATCGCTGCTCAGACCTCTGGTGGTCCCGAGGCCGGGGAGATCCCACATGCCTCAGGGCAACGAAGCCCGTGCACCAGAGCTACTCATCCCAATGCAGCCAAAATAACTTAATCGTCTTCTAAAAAGGAATAAGTGTGTGTGTTAATTTTTAATTTAATTTTTCTTCGCTAAGTCGTGTTCAACTCTTTGGGACTCCATGAACTATAACCCCCCAGGCTCCTCTGTCCATGGAATTTTCCAGGCAAGAATGCTGAAGTGGGTAGCCATTTCCTTCTCCAGGGGCTCTTCCTGACCCAGGGATCAAATCCAAGTCTCCTGTGACTCCTGCATTGCAGGCAGATTCTTTACTGTTTGAGCCACGAGCTTTTAAGGAAGGAATTAAGACTAAATGAGATCATAAGGGTGAGGCCTTCACCCCATAGAGCTGGTGTCTTTACAAGAAAAGGAGGGGACTGCAGTGCTCTCTCTCTGGGTGCACACAGGGAAAGGCCCCGGGAGGACATAGCAGGCAGGTGCCACCTGCAAACCAAGGGAAAGAGTCTCACTAGGAACCCACCCTGCTGCTCTGGGCTTTAATCTTGGGCTCAAGCCTCCAGAACTGTTAGAAAATAAGTTTCTGCTTTGTAAGCCACCATGTCCACAGTATCTCGTTGTAGCAGTCCAAGCAGGCTTACAAACCAAGTGACTCTGGTTTTGTGGTTTCCAATTATGCATATTAGTGGAGACTCCACTAATACCGATGTACCACAAAGGTCTTCATGGGAGCAGACTTTACTGGCCCTTTAAGAGTAATTCAGGGACCTCCCTGGTGGTCCATTGGTTAAGAATCTGCCTGCCAGTGCAGGGGAGGTGGGTTGATCGCTGGTCCAAGAACTAAGGTCCCATGTGCCATGGGGCCACTAAAGCCCACGCTACAACGACCACCCCGTGTGCTCCGGAGCCCTCGTGCCGCAGCTGCGGAAGCCCATGCCGCAGCTAGAGAGTCCGTGAGCCTCAGCCAAAGATCCCACCCTACTTGACGCAACTGAGACCTAAGGCAACAAATAAATACTTCTCAGAAAGAGAGTAATTCACTACCAGTATACTAGCTGCTACTGCCAAGTCGCTTTAGTTGTGTCCGACTCTGTGCGACCCCATAGATGGCAGCCTGCCAGGCTCCGCCGTCCCTGGGATTCTCCAGGCAAGAACACNCTCAGAAAGAGAGTAATTCACTACCAGTATACTAGCTGCTACTGCCAAGTCGCTTTAGTTGTGTCCGACTCTGTGCGACCCCATAGATGGCAGCCTGCCAGGCTCCGCCGTCCCTGGGATTCTCCAGGCAAGAACACTGGAGTGGGTTGCCATTTCCTTCTCCAGTATATTAGCAGATGTCCCATAATCATGCTATGTGTGATCAGAGGGGGTTACTAAAAGCAGCATAAACATTGTCCCTATTTACTTTCCTCTAGGTCATTCGTTCATCCAACAAACATTTATTGAGCACCAACTGCATACACAGGGCTTCCCTGGTGGCTTAATGGTAAAGAAGGTGCCCACAATGCAAGAGACATGGGTTCCATCCCTGGGTAGGGAAGATCCCCTGGAGTAGGAAATGGCAAACAACTCCAGTATTCTTGCCTGAGAAATCCCATGGACAGAGGAGTCTGGCGGGCTACTGTCCACAGGGTCACAAAGAGTCAGACATGACTTAACGACTAAACAACACAGCATGACACAGAACTGCATATCTAGGAGTGTGCTAGGTCCTGGAGATGCAACAGTGAACAAAGCATAGCGAATCCTGCTGCTAGGGGGCTGATGGTCTCGTGGACAGAGACAGAAAATAAACAAGTGAATGACACTGTGTCCAAGAGTGATAAGGGCTCTGAAGGAAACAAAATAGCGTGGCTCACAATGAGCCTGAAAGAACTGTAAGGGCCAGTCAACAGGAAGACCTGAAGACAGAACAAGAAGAGGGTAGAGGGACTTACTGGAGGGTCCAGTGGCTAAGACTTCACACTCGCAATGCAGGGGACCTGAGTTCAATCCCTGGTCAGAGATCTAGATCCCAACCTGCTACTTGACATGCCGCAATTAAAGAAAGATCGTATGTGCCACAATTAAGACCTAGCACAGTCAAATAAATATTAAAAAAAAAAAAAAAAGTCTCCTTACTTAAAAAAAAGGATTGGAGGGGGAGTGCCTATAACTTCAAACACCCTGAGACAGAAATAAGGACATGTGAAACCTTTCAAGCCGAAACTTAAAATTATCACTGGGTTTGAAAAAAGAACTCAGTGCTCAGTACCTGTTTGTTTCCTGAACAGAAGAACCATCACCTGTTTAGTCCTATACCATCTTCACTTTCCTCACCCAACCCAATGAAAATATACCAGAAGTCCCTAGAGCACTGTAGCAGGCTGGTCCAGCAGACTGGGGTTTGAGATCCTACCCTATTTCTTGAGTTTGCCTGGAGGCTCAGTGGTAAAGAATTTTCCTGCAATGCAGGAGACTCGGGTTTGGTCCCTGGGTCAGGAAGGTCCCCTGGAGAAAGGAATAACTACCCACTCCAGTATTATTGCCTGGAGAATCCCATGGACAGAGAAGCATGGCAGGCTACAGTCCATGGGGCTGCAAAGAATTGGACATAACTGAGCAACAAACACTTTTGCTTTCCCTTTTCCATTTCTTAGGGTCTAGGACACTTGCAAGAGTGGGAAGGACAATGTTTATCTAGATGGATGCCCTTTATTCAAACCTTATCCAACCTTGATGTTCAGAGTCCTCAGATCAGCAGCAGCAGCATTGTGTGGGGGCTCCCTGGTCCCACTCAGATGTACCTGCTTTTTTAAACAGATTTGCGTGACCATTATAGGTTGAGACTCATTGCTCTATGAAACACTCTGTACCCATCGTTTAATTCCATCCTTGGAAGAAAGATATGGACCCATAGGCAAAATATGACTACATCATCCTCCCCCTCATCTTTGACTCATTGTAATTTCTTTTATTATTTATTTATTTATTTATTTTTACTTTATTTTACTTTACAGTACTGTGTAATTTCTTTTAACAGCCCAGGAGAAATATTAAGTGACCACGTGGACTGCAGAGGCACAACTCAGGAGAAAGATGTGGATCTGAAAAGGGCTTGGAAGGAAGGAAACTCAGAAATATTTTATCTTTGTTTTCTGTTCAGTTTATTCCTGAAATCAGAGTCAAAAGGGGACAATCAGAGGAAATCAGAGTCAAATTCCCCTGAGAACAGCCCAAACCAAACAGCCACGCTGAGTCATGACCAGCATGGGTTACACACAGCTTCAGCACCTCCAGACCTTCAGGAACAGAGGCCTGTCTTCCCCGAGCAATCAGGCTGGGATACCTGTGAGTCAGCATTATCTTGGGTGGGAGGAAGCCCTGGAATTTGGTTAGACACAGCTGGTGCAGCCAGGGATCACTTACCCAGAAAATTAGGGCTGTCTTGCTTACCCAGCCCTAAGTGGGGAAAGGGCAGGGTTGGTTGAAATGGCTTCAGCATCCATGGGACAAATTAAAAGGCAAAGAGAAGAATATAATCTATAATTCACGAGGCCAACCAGAGCAGGAGAACTATAACAGAAGGAAAAGTACCCGCACAAGCAGGATGGGCTCCGTCGCCCAAACATCTTTGGGAAAATGATTATGATTGTTCTGTACGGGAAGGAAAAATGTTTCCAAGAATCAGTGAAGATTCTTATTCAGAAATGTCCATAAGCTGGTGAAAGAGATGGGGCAGGAAGGATCTGAGTATCTATTTTACAGAGCATTTAAAGGTGCTGATGGCATGATCAATTACTCAGGCAATTTTCTAATTTGAAGAGCATCATGCTCAAGGCAGATACTTCCATGCCCACCCCTCGATTCCCTCCTCCCAGGTCAGTTGATTCTGCTCACCCTCCAGCAGCAGATCAGGAGACAAAGGGGGTGAACCCTGCCTTACAGTTGCTCACAGAAGTTCAAAGGCCACCCTTGCCCACCCTCCCTCCCCATCACTGCATTGAGATGGGAAGCCGAGAGGGAGGAACATACATACCCTACCCCCAAGGTCACAGGAGTGGAAAACCAAACCCTAAACAGTACAGATTCCCGTACAGATTTAATTGAGAGTCCTCTAGACCAGGAGTCAGCAACCATTTTCTGTAAAGGCCCAGATAGTAAATATTTAAGACTGCAAATCATAAGGTCTCTGTAGCAACCACCCAACTCGGCTAAGGGTGGCATGAAACCAGCCGTAAATGGTGCTTTAAGAAATGAGTGTGGGTTGTTCCAATAAAACTTCATTGACAAAAACAAGTAGTGGGCCAGATTGGACCCATGGCCCAAAGTTTATCAACCCATGATCTAGAACAATTTGGTCCTGTCTTCTCATTTTACAGATGGAAAAACCAAGGCTCAAGGGGGAAATGACTTGCCCAAAGCCACACACCTAGATCAAGATAGAGCATAAGCTGAAAGCTTAAAATGTTGACTGCGCCTTTTAAAACTCTCTCCACTGTATTAGATGGTCCCTTCCTCCCTTCCCTCCTGACTTTTTCCTTTTATTTGCAAAATAACTAGGGATATGGTACGCAAACACACAGTACATGCATTCACGCCTCCAGCCTAGTGTTATACTGAGAAACCAGTTTAAAAATAAGCTTACTTTCAGAAGTAGCCTTAAGTGCATGCTGATTTGTAAATATTAATATTCTAAAGCCACTGCAATTAAATTATTAGAATAGTGCTAATCTGGAGCATGCAAAGCATCAAAAGGTGCTTGCGCCTCAGAAGAAAAACTATGACCAACCTAGACAGCATACTAAAAAGCAAAAACATTACTTTGCCAACAAAGGTCCATCTAGTCAAAGCTATGGTTTTTCCAGTAGTCATGTATGGTTGTGAAACCTGGACTATAAAGAAAGCTGAGCGCCAAAGAATTGCAATGCTTCCGAACTGTAGTGTTGGAGAAGACACTTGAGAGTCCCTTGGACTGCAAGGAGATCCAACCAGTCCATCCTAAAAGAAATCAGTCCTGAATATTCATTGGAATATTGGATGCTGAAGCTGAAACTCCAATACTTTGGCCACCTGGTGGGAAGATCTGACTCATTTGAAAAGACCCCGATGCTGGGAAAGATTGAAGGCAGGAGGGAAAGGGGACAACAGAGGATGAGCTGGTTGGAGGGCATCACCAACTTGAAGGACATGAGTTTGAGCAAGCTCCAGGAGTGGTGATGGATAGGGAGGCCTGGCATGCTGCAGTCCATGGGGTCTCAAAGAGTTGGATACACTGAGAGACTAAACTGAACTGGAGTATGCAATACTCTTAAAAATGTATTTTCTCTTTTCACAGGTATGTTTGCTGCTTAGAAAACTAATCTTGTTCATTGAAGGGGAAATAAAGCTCTTTAATGTAAATAACAGGTGGAAGGAGAAATTGCCCATTATCTTATTATTCACGATATATACATTAGCAATTTGATGTATATTCTACTTTTCTATATAGACATGGATATATGTATGTGTATATATATATGAGGAGCTTCCCAGGTGGCACCAGTGCACCTGCCTGTGAAATGCAGGGGACATAAGCAACACAGGTTTGATCCCTGGGTTGGGTTGGTTGGAGGGCATCACCAACTTGAAGGACATGAGTTTGAGCAAGCTCCAGGAGTGGTGATGGATAGGGAGGCCTGGCATGCTGCAGTCCATGGGGTCTCAAAGAGTTGGATACACTGAGAGACTAAACTGAACTGGAGTATGCAATACTCTTAAAAATGTATTTTCTCTTTTCACAGGTATGTTTGCTGCTTAGAAAACTAATCTTGTTCATTGAAGGGGAAATAAAGCTCTTTAATGTAAATAACAGGTGGAAGGAGAAATTGCCCATTATCTTATTATTCACGATATATACATTAGCAATTTGATGTATATTCTACTTTTCTATATAGACATGGATATATGTATGTGTATATATATATGAGGAGCTTCCCAAGTGGCACCAGTGCACCTGCCTGTGAAATGCAGGGAACATAAGCAACACAGGTTTGATCCCTGGGTTGGGAAGATCCCCTGGAGAAGGACATGACAATCCACTCCAGTGTTCTTGTCTGGAGAATCCCATGGACAGAGGAGCCTAGCAGGCTACAGTCCATAGCATCACAAAGAGTCAGACACTACTGAAGTGACTTAGTATGCAGGCACACACACACACACATATACATACATATATATATGCACACATATATATGTATACACACACATATATATACATATATATATATATGTATGTGTGTGTGAAGTCGCTCAGTCATGTCTGACTCTTTGTGACCCCATGGACTGTAGCCTGCCAGGCTCCTCTGTCCTATTTCTTTCTCCAGGGGATTTTCCCAACCCAGGGATCGAACCCGGGTCTCCTGCATTGCAGGCAGACACTTTATCCTCTGAGCCACTGGGGAAGCCATATATATGTATACACACACACATACATATGCATACACACCCATACCCATATGTATGTGGGTATGGGTGTGTATGCATTTGAGGGGGGTTAGGAGGGTGGTAACAGCAATATCTTTCTAAGGGTACAACTCTGCACAGGTATAATATTGCTTCTATGGTAAAATGCCTATTCATTTCCATCCACTGAGTTACCGTAAATTTTTGAAACACAGCCCATTCATGAGTTGGCATTTATCTGAATCTCTCAAGAGCTTGTGGGGCCTCAGAGGGAATGGTGGTGATGGTGGTGGGTGGAAAGAGGCAGGAAGACCCACGCAGATGCTCACCGTCTTAGGAAGGTGAAAGGTAAAAGCAGTTGGCTAATCCTTGAGTATTTAATTTTTTAACAAGTTGCCTAATGACCTCACTGTTTAGGATGACTTTGATGGTCCAGAAATAAGCGTGCCGCCATTAGTAGAGGGGAACTTTTACAAAGATCCAGACCAAAGAGCATCTAGAGATAAACAATGCATGGCAGGGAAATATTTGCCATGGGCCTCCAGGGAATGTTCTGAGGGTTTGTTTTTTTTAACCTTCTCCATCTCAGATTTATGAATCTGACAAGCAAGTAAAACATGAGACCCTCTTAGGCTAGGGGACTCAGGGTTGTGACATATAAAACCCCATGAGCTCAGAGGTTCCCTCCTCTTTGAATGTTGCCTCAGGTCAACATAAGTCATCTATGTCCTGACCCAATTCAAACACAACCATTTTCTGAAGCTGGTGGGTGGAGGGCTTCATGATCCACGTTGGTTAATCCCATTTATCTAGTTTGGAGCCCTGACTCTACACAAGAGGAGTCACTCAGGGTTTTCTCAGTTGTAAGTGTGCCTGCATGCTCTGTATGGATGTGAGAGTTGAACTATAAAGAAAGCTGAGTGCCAAAGAATTGATGCTTTTAAACTGTGGTGTTATGGAGAAGACCCTTGAGAGTCCCTTGGACTGCAAGAAGATCCAACCAGTCAATCCTAAAGGAAATCAGTCCTGAATATTCACTGGAAGGACTGATGCTAAAGCTGAAACGCCAATACTCTGGTCACCTGATGTGAAAAACTGACTCATTGGAAAAGACCCTGATGCTGGGAAAGATTGAAGGTGGGAGGAGAAAGGGACGACAGAGGATGAGATGGTTGGACGGCATCACCAACTCGATGGACCTGAGTTTGAGTAGGCTCCGGGAGTTGGTGATGGACAGGGAAGCCTGGCGCGCTGCAGTCCAGTCCATGGGGTCACAAAGAGCCAGACACGACTGATCAACTGAACCGAACTGAACTGAATCCTAGTCTATCCTTCTTCCTCAGGCACATGTTGCCTAAGGGTAGGGTGGGAGGGAATGACTTGAAAGTGGCCTTTTAAGTCCCAAGAACAATTAAGGGACTTCCCTGGAGATCCAGTGGTTAAGAATCCATCTTCCAATGCAGGGACATGGGTTCGATCCCTGGTCAGGGCACTAGATCCTGCGTACTGCAACTAAGACCTGGCTCAGCCACATAAATGAATAAATAAAATATTTTTTAATGTCACTTAGAGACATTTTTAATGACAGAAGACAGTCTTGTCTGATTACCCAGGCTAATTAGCTCCCCCACCTCTACCCTTATACTCATTGTACCCCCTGTTCAATGTAAAATGTACATTTTAAGACATTAGGAGATAGTCAGTCTCCTCTGGTTCCCCACGCTATGTCGCCCCTCCACCCCCATACTCACTGTACATGTGCCTTCCCTCTCTAGTGCTTCAAAGCTCAAATCGATGACTTGTTTTATGTTTATCTCCCACCACCAGGTTAAGTCCCATGGTGTAGGGACTGTACCACCTCCTTTATATATCATTTCTGGTGATCAGCACATATTACGACCTCCCCCCATATTTGTTCAAAGAACGAACCAGTCACAAACTAGTCACAAACAGTGTTGTATGAGGTTTACAGGCTCAGGTTTCAGAGGCAGACCCACTAGGTGTGAATCCCACCTCTACTCCTTCCCAGAGGAATGCTCTCAGTCCACAACTCAGTCTTCCCCTCTGTAAAATGGGAATAATAACATTACCTCCTTCCTCAGGGTGTCCAGCAAGTTAATGCACAGGGAAAATGTACAACTTGCCCAGAGCAGGTCAATAACACGATAACACTAGTCCTTCAGGCAGGAAACACCAAAATAAGCATAGGAATGATTTTTCAGTGACAAAAACCATGTTGCTTTTACTCACTTTCAAGGCAATGCTCTCCCACATCTCACAAGGTCATGGGCCCCGGTCTCCTTTCATCCTTGCGTTTTGTATTTCTGGTTGGTTTGGCCATGCTTCTCCCTGGAATGCAATTTCACACAGCTTGGGAAGAGATGATGTTCCTTGAAACTTCCGCCCTGTGGCTGTCCCGAGAGGGCTCAGAGATACAAAGACAGATTTGGCTCTGTTCAAAACCTGTTTTGAACATTCGTTGCACATACTTCAAAAGCCCTGGTCCCTTGGACTTCTCACCCATTTACTCTTGGCAGAAAGCAGTTTCCTGCTTCTGCGACATTAAGGCTTTCAAGCTTAGGGGGAAAAGCTTTTTGGACAACAAACAGCCCTTTAAAAAACAATATTTTGATGAGTTAAGTGTAAATGAATCAGAAACACATGGATTAAACTTCTCTTGATGTACACATGGGTTTAATAATTATTGGAGGTGGGGGAGAAGGGAAATAGGGCTGGAAAAGCCGTGTCTTGGGTTTTATCAAATCTAAAATGTTTGAGAAGTAATTCAAGACATTCTGCACACCCCCAAATGTAGCCAGATTTTCCGATTCCACTTCCAAGGAGCCACACCGGATCTTTCTAGTAATGATCTGAGTGTTCCAAACGCCAGGTTTTTGTGGCTCTGATTGGCCGGGCATGAAGCTATGATTTATGAGACCATGCAAAGATTTATATATTGCCATTATAAAAAATCCCTTCCAAACTGAATGGTACCCAAATGCAGCTTTATAAATATCTTTCCTGTTAGAAGCCTCCTTTCTATTCACAAAACTCTCCTTCTTTGCTTCCCCCCCCCC
>SJYX01015897.1:125898-147808 GCA_006410675.1 Oreotragus oreotragus
CAGCCCCCCTTAAGCCACAGATTCCCCCATGAGGTCTCAGGCCAATGAGGAGAGAGGGAATTAATTTTACCATGGCTGAAACGTGTTTCGCTTTGGATTGAGTTTTAAATGACTTGGGTCCATATAAGCTGAGGGTCATAAGAAGGTTATAGCTAAAGGGCTCATAAGTTAGGTGAAGGGTGGAAGGGCTGGAATTTTATAAATGCTTATTGCTTTCATAAAAAGAAAAGCGAAGTTGTGTTCGTGACGAACACAGCCAAACACTCAATACATCAGGGCTCGCTGTTTCCTAGAGGAAATGTCCTTCACTGGTTTGGCGGGGTTCTGTCATCCTCCATTTCAATGACGTCATTAGCATTGGGTGAGTAACTTCTTCCACATGGCACCTTCCATGGGTCCTTCCCCCAAATAAATTTTGAGTTACTTATAGCTCAGAGGTACTCTGAATTGCATGGCTTAATGGGCAGCAGGGAGGTGGGTGAAAAGCTGTAGAGGGAAGGACTTTCTGATTTTCTAATTCAGTATCCCATAGGTCTTGTTTCCAATGATAGGTTCACAAGCCCCATCTACCATGGAGTACAGAAGATATCAGGAAAAGAAATAACAGAGTCAAATCAGCATGGGTTTCAGAGGCAGGTACATGATTGCAAAGTTGGCAGAGTTGGCTGATTTATCAAATACAACATATAGGGGCCACTGACCCAATAGCGCGTCATAGGTGAACCAATGCTCAAGTAACCTAAGTCATCTGTGTTAGCCAGCCATGCCACAGCAATGCCGCATAACAAAATATCCCAAAATTCAGTAGATGGTAAGGACAATCAGGTATTCCTATGTTTTCAGATCAGTGAGTTGAACACAATCAACAGAGATAATATAGACTTCAGCCTCCAGATTCTGACCATGGGCGCCAGGCTGTGAGGCCATACGTGCTTGGTCATGTCTGTCTCTTTGTGACCCCATGGACTGTAGGCCACCAGGCGCCTCTGTCCATGGGATTCTCCAGGCAAGAATGCTGAAGTGGATTGCCATTTCCTTCTCCAGGGGATCTTCCCAACCTAGGGATCAAACCCACATCTCCTGCATTGGCAGGTGGATTCTTTACCACTGAGCCACAAGCCTGTGAACTGAGGTCAAATCTGTTTCAAGTGTCTTTCATCTTCCTTGTACCAGTGGTCACTCAGATCATGTCACCTTCTCCACATGTCACATTCCAGAGCTTAGATCTGCAATTCATTCTCAGATATAATATTTTTCAGATATTCCTGTGTCTCTAATTCATGGTTTTCCTCTTCTGTAAGAGAGGGTAATCTGATCTCCTCTGCACACCTCAGATGGTTGTCATCTGAAGTCCAAATGAGCAAACAGTTGGGAAAGCATGTATACTTCATGAAGGCAGATTCTGATTCTTTATTTATGCTGTATCTGCAATTCCTAGAACAGAGCCTAATACATAGTAGATGCTAATACATATTTGTATAATAATAATGAAGTTGAAACCCAAGCCATGCCTTCTAGAATCCCACTGGAGTGAATTGGTAGCCCCATCTACCCAGTAACGGGGTGGATTGTACAAACTGAAACTTCCTTGAGGCTATAGTCATTAGATCTGCCTTATTAATAGACTATGCATTCAGTATGCTTTTGAACTGTGGTGTTGGAGAAGACTCTTGAGAGTCCCTTGGACTGCAAGGAGATCCAACCAGTCCATTCTAAAGGAGATCAGTCCTGGGTGTTCTTTGGAAGGAATGATACTAAAGCTGAAACTCCAGTACTTGGTCACCTCATGCAAAGAGTTGACTCATTGGAAAAGACTCTGATGCTGGGAGGGATTGGGGCAGGAGGAGAAGGGGACAACAGAGAATGAGATGGCTGGATGGCATCACCGACTCGATGGACATGAGTTTGAGTGAACTCCGGGAGATGGTGATGGACAGGGAGGCCTGGCGTGCTGCAATTCATGGGGTCGCAAAGAGTCGGACACGACTGAACTGAACTGAACTGATAAAACTGATTACTAATGAGAACCTACTGTATAGCACAGGGAACTCTACTCAGTGCTCTGTGGTGACCTAAATAGGAAGGAAACCCCAAAACGAGGTGATGTATGTGTACATATAGCTGATGCACTTTGCTGTACAGTAGAAACTAACACAATATTGCAAAGCAACTGTACTCCAATAAACGTTTTTACAGAAATGCCTTTTTTAAATGAGATGAGGGATGTATTGTTCCACCTAACCAAAAATTCCACGTCAGGTCAGGCAAATTAAAACAAGGACCCAGGAATTAATAAAGTACCCAGCTGCTCTCCATCTTTCCATTCTGTCTTGGAAAGCGACAGCTTAAGATGGGGTTAGTTCACTGCTGGACTTCTAAGCAAGACCCTGTGATGCTCAAAAAGCATGGTTGCCAGTGGCTCATGCTGAGGAAGTAAGAGCGTCTCCACTGGGCGTCCCTGCAGAAGGGAAAGGAACCCTAATCATCAGGAACACAATCAGACGACTTCCCGCACTTCGTGTGCTCTGATTGGCTAGATATTCACCCCTGAGCCAATGACTACAGTCTGGATAGAGATCTGCTCATGGCTTGCACAGGGTGGACCTGGGAGCCGGGTGTCAGGCCATCCCACCTGTGCTCAGTTGCACAGTCATATCTGACTCTTTGTAACCCCGTGGACTGTAGCCCACCAAGCTCCTCTGTCCATGGGACTTCCCAGGCAAGAATACTGGAGCGGGTTGCCATTTCCCTTTCCAGGGGATCTTCCTGACCCAGGGATCGAACGTGTGCCTCCTGCATCTCATGTATTGCAGGCAGATTCTTTACCATTTGAGCCATCAGAGAGCCCCTCCCACCAAAACCCTGTGGCTGAAAGGAATAACTACCTGCAGAGAGAAACTCTAGGTAGTGCTGGTGCAGTGCTAGTGGGGAAAGAGTGGGCTGAATGCTGGCATAGTCCATAGATGTCACCACTTTACAGTCAGGTTACCTTTTCACAGTTTCGAAAGCTCTTTCCCACACATGGTCCCTATGGAATCCTACAAAGGCTCTGTAAGGGACATAATAAAGTTATTTGGCTCTGGCATTTCCCACAATGCTCCCCAAGAGGGCATCCATCTCTTCCCAACTCTGCATTTGTCAACACAACATTGGCCGTCAGAATTAGCCATGGTGGGATATTTACCTGGAATGGGTAAAAGCTACAAATCATGACCTTTTTTTTATTTTTTCATACCCACCAAGAGGATCAGAGAAGGATCTGTTTAGCATCCCCAGTCAATCCTCCACTCTACTCCATAACAGGCTTCAGAAGACACAAATCTGATTAAGGCATTCCATATCAATCCTTAGCTAATTTGCCTTCAAATAATCTTTCCAGCTTCATTCCCTCATTTATCCTTTGAGCTCCAGCCGTAACAAGTCATTCCCTATTACTTAAAATACCAGGTGCTCTCTCAGCTCTATGATTTTGCACATTGCTGCCTCTGTCAGAACACCTTTGTCACCATTCTTCACCTGGTGGATTCCTACTCCTCCATCAAGACCCAACTCAAATACTCCTGTACTTTGCAAGCTCCAAGCAGAGCTGGTCAATTGTTCTCTGGAGTCCCATTTCACCTCTACTCTGAGACTTGTCATTGCAAACTTAATTACTCATTTACACATTTGTTATCCTCCTAAAAGACTGCCTATTTTGGTTCACTGTTGTCTTCCAAAGTCTTGCACAGAGCCTCACATACAGTAGGTTGTTCAAAAATAATTCTCAAATTAACAATAGATAAATGGCAAAACCAATACAGTATTGTAAAGTAAAATAAATAAATTAATTAATTTTTAAAAAACCACATACATATTTATCAGCCATTATGTGTCAGACTCTAGACTTTGTGACAGTGATCAAACATGGTCCCTGACCTCAAAAAGCTCCGATGAGGCAAATAAGCAAATAAGATAGAGACCTAGCCTAATCATCATGACATCCCTCCCACCTAGCCTCTATTATGTGCTGAACATCTGTTTGTGGTAAGAATGACAAGTCAAACTCTTTCTTTTGGCCGACTGGAGCCAGTGGGAGAGCATTCTTGACTCAGCTGTCATGTGTAATACACCAGCGTCACCCAACACTATTAAGCATCCTTGCAGTATAAATACAAAACAGGTTACAGAGACTCGGACCTTGATGTCTGGGAGCCAGCATGAAATGAATGACATCAACCCTCAGCAAACAGGAAAGAACAAACAAGCAGAGAAAGAGCTGCATGCTTCTCGGGGAGGACAGAATGTGTGGCACCGACTCGTGATGGGATCAGAGCACAGGGACACAGAGTACCAGGAACTCGGGCCAGCTGCCCTACTGGGGTGGGAGACACAGCATGAGTCACCACCTCAGTCACACTCCAAACTCTAAGGAGTGTCTTGGGTAAGAGGTGTGTAAGGCACGGAGATGATAATTAGCCACAGCCAGCATTTTTTTTTTTTTTTTGGGAGCGCTGTTGTATGCACCAGGCATTGTTCTGAGCATTCTCTCCACCAGGTCGCTGAATACCCACAGTTAGCCTGATGTGAATATTCACTTGATACAGATTTAAAAGTTGAGCCTCAGAAGCGTTAAGTCACATGCCTAAGATTGCCCAGCCAGTAAACTAGAGGGTTGGGTTTCCAACTCAGATTCTGTTGATTACTGAACCTGATTTTTCACCTTAGCTTCACACTAATTCAGAGAAGTTAGCCAAGAATATGAAGAAGGCAATGGCAACCCACTCCAGTACTCTTGCCTGGAAAATCCCATGGACGGAGGTGCCTGGTAGGCTGCAGTCCATGGAGTCGCTAAGAGTCGGACATGACTGAGCCACTTCACTTTCACTTTTCACTTTCATGCACTGGAGAAGGAAATGGCAACCCACTCCAGTGTTCTTGCCTGGAGAATCCCAGGGACAGGGGAGCCTGGTGGGCTGCCATCTATAGGGTCGCACAGAGTCGGACACGACTGAAGCGACTTAGCTGCAGCAGCAGCAGCCAAGAATACAAGACAAGAGTTGACCCTCTTTTTCCAAGAGTGATCAAGTCTGGGCCAAGTGTGTGTAAAAGCTTGTGAATCCATCAACCTTCAATTTATTCTTGACTCTGAAAACCCTTTGCTTAGCTTTTCACATGTTCCTGTTCCTCTACCTCACTGATTTTTTTTTTCTCCTTTATTTCTAGGCTATTAAGGGGGTAGATACAAGAAAAGATTCTAAGATCCTAAAGGGAGAAAAATCTACAATATAAATCCGTACTCTGAACAGATGGCCGGGGTAGACTATCTCGTCTGCCTCTTTGCTCAGGATCATTTGGGGAGTGACCTTTATTGTATGTCAGAGTCCTGGAAAGACAGAGATGACCCCCTCCCTCTGAGTTGCTGAGAGGGTTACTTACAAAGGTTTAGCAGATCAGGGAGAATCTATGAGGGACAATGTAGTACCCAGGGGCTGACCACAGCTGGGAACCATTACTACCCTGGTTCTCAAGAGGGAAGGGGGAAAATGGTTACTAGAACCTGAAAGAAAACTGTCGATGAGGCAGCCTTGATTAAGAACGGAGTATTGGTGGGGGCCATGACCAACCTGGCAGGAGGAACCTGGATTATAAACACTCTGAACTCCACCTCTCCAAAACCAACACACACCTCATGCTGAATTCAGTCCAGAATGCAGATAACCCTACTGATACAGTCCAGTTGGAACAGCTTCCCAGGAAGAGAATGTGGATCTGGAAGGACTAACTGGAAAAAAAAAAAAAAAAAGGCACACTCACTTTATGAAGTCAGTCTCCCAGAGGTGGAGCCTAAAACTCACTTGCCCAGCTTCCCTTGCAGCTAGAACCTGATCTTGTGGCCCAGCCTTTCAATGAGATGTGCTCAGGTGTGATTTCCATGGGGCTGAAAGGGGGTGGCCTGGAATGCATTCTGACACTGTGGCCTCTGGAGGGACCAGTGACAGCCGTCTTTGTGGTGGTGTTCTCAGTAGTGTTCGTGGGGCAAGTTGCCCAGGTCTAGTGCAGCCACCCAGGAGTACAATCCAAATGGTACAGGTTCTAAGCTTTATCTTCCGTCCTGGAAATTCAGTGAACTTTCTGACATCCTCAACACAATCCTTTTCTGCCCACTAGCTAAAGTGGATGCTGTTGCTGGCAACCATAAGCTCAGACTGAAGCACTTCTCTTCTCCAGAATGTTCTATGGCTCCCTCTTTCCCTTAAAGTGCTAAACCCCTTCACAGGAGTCTCCAGAACTCAGATCAAATCCAACTTATGTTACAAGCCCGAATAAAATCCTCTCCACAATCCCACCTTCCCCTCAAGTGCCTTGCTCTCCAGTCATGAAATCCCCAAGCTCTTTATCACCTCAGTGCTTCCATAAAGGGTCACTCCCTGCCTACCTACATCACCTTTTTCCCTCCTCCTTATTTTAAAAATTCAGTCTTTGAGAATGCAGCACAGTCACCTCCTCCATGAAGCCTTCCCATCCAGCCTTTAGGAAGATTTTGTGATCCTTTCTCTGTGTTCCTTCAGGGCTGGACTGACATGTCTACTGACATTCTTATTAAACTTTCATGGGTCAATCCACTCCCAGTGAGGAAGGGAAAAGGGTCTGTGTCTTAGAGTCTGTCATAATCTCCCAGGGCTGTCAAAACAAATTATCACAAACTGGATGACTTAACAGAAATAAGATATTCTCTCACGGTTCTAGAGGCCAGAAGGCAGAAATCAAGGTATCTACAGGGTCTGTTCCTTCCAGAGGCTCAGTAAATGCTTGGACAGGGTGAATGAGGGAATGGAGTACATGGAAACTTTCCTTGTGGATCAAAACTCAGTGTCTCCTACCAACATTCCCTTTCCTTCATCCATGCCCTTGTCCCACTTCTCCACCAGGGACCAGTCAAGTGTACAGAGCCTCTGTCAGGAGAGAAGGCAGCTGCATGTCCATTTCTCCTGCCCCAACTTCCAGCAGCCCCCACCAACTCTTCTTTTATATTGTTATTATTGTTCACTAGCTCAGTCATGTCCAACTCTTCGCAACTCCATGGACTGCAGCAGGCCAGGCTTCCCTGTCCTTCACCATCTCCTGGAGCTTGCTCATGTCCATTGAATCGGTGATGCCATCCAACCGTCTCATCCTCTGTCATCCCCTTCTCCTCCTGCCCTCAGTCTTTCTCAGCATCAGGGTCTTTTCCAATGAATCGGTTCTTCACGTCAGGTGGCCAAAGTATTGGAGCTTCAGCATCAGTCCTTCCAATGAATAGTCAGGGTTGATTTCCTTTAGGCTTGACTGGTTTGATCTCCTTGCTGTCCAGGGGACTCTCAAGGGTTGGTTTATTTTTGACGCCACTGGGTCCTCGTTGCTGCACACGAGCATTCTCTAGTGGCGACGAGTAGGGGCTGCTCTCCAGCTGCGGTGCATGGACTTATTGCAGCGGCTTTCCTTGCTGCAGAGCATAGGCCCTAGGGTGCGTGGGCTTCTATAGCTGAGGCTCCAGGCTCCAGAGTGCAGTCTCAGTAGCTGTGGTGCTCCGGCTTAGTCACCCCTTGGCATGTGGGATCTTCCTGGACCGGGGATCAAACTACTGTCCCCTACATTGTCAGACAGATGCTTAGCCACTGAAGCACCAAGGAAGTCCCCCTTCACCAACTCTTAAAGTTAAATGTTTTTATTGTTGATGAATCCAGCCAGGCAAACAGGGTTGTCAGAAATTTCCCTTTCATGCCTAGACTATCTAATTTCCATGTTTCCCAGCTTTACTGAGGCATAATTGACACATAAAAATTGTACATATTTAAGGTGTAAAATATGGTGTTTAGATACACAATATGTTATGAAATAATCACCATAGATACATGTGTATGTTATGAAATAATCACCGCAATTAAGATATCCATCACTTTACTCACCTAGTTATTAATTTCTTTCACTTTTATGTTGTGTGATGAGCACACTCAAGATCTACAGATTTATTCTCTTAGCAAATTTCAAGTATACAGTACAGTCCTATCAATTCTAATCATCAGGTGGTACATTAGGTCTTCAGAACATATTCATCTTGCATAACTGAAATTTTGGAGTGGGAGAAAGTATTTGCAAACCATCTATCTGATAAGGGGTTAGTATCCAAAATATATAAGAAACACATACAACCCCCAAACAAACACACACAAATCATCATCGTTAACTGATTAAAGAAACAGGCAAAGTAATGGAATAGACATTTCCCCAAACAAGAAGTGCAAATAGCCAACAAGTATATGGTAAGGTGCTCAACATCACTTATCATCAGGAAAATGCAAATCAAACCACAAGACATTATCTCACATCTGTTAGGATGGCTACTATCAAAAGGACAGGGGATAAGTGTTGGTGAGGCTGTGGAGAAAGGGAACCCTGTGCACCGTTGGCGGGAATGTGAAATGGTGCAACCACTATGGAGAACAGTCTGGCAGGTCCTCTGATCTCTTTTGCACTTCTGGGCGAGCCATTGCCTTGTTACAAATAGATCGTTCTCACGAGAGGTGACCTCAGCACTTCCCTTCACCACCCTTCTGTTCCAGCCGAAAATGCCACTATAATGGTTTCCAGCTGGGAGAGGAAGTAAGAAAGAAGGAGGCAGCTGGGGATATGAAGGAGGTTAGGGTGTGGAGACAGGAGCAGCTCAGACACGCACCTAGTGAAGGGAGACCAGAGAAAGAATGAACCTAAATGCAAAGTCAAGTTTCTTCTCTCTCGCTCAACAATCAAGAATCTATGCTTGACGCAGACAACCTCATGCAAAAAAGAGAAGTCAAAAGCAAGCCAGAAGTCCCAGGTCTCTGGTAAAGGAAGCTCATGACCACTCTGAGTTTTCTAAGGAACAATCCTTGTAGTACGTGCCAGTTAAATGCACCGGCTTTGGAGTTAGTCCCATCTGGTGGTGAGTCTCTGCTCCAGCACTTGGCAGAGATGTTGTATTGGGTTAAATACCAGTGCCTCCAAATCTATGTCTACTTGGAACCCCAGAATGTAATTTTGTTTGCAATAAGGATCATTGTAGTGGTAATTAAAGTAAGGATCGCAAGATAAAACCATCCTGAATCTGGGTGAACCGTCTATCCAATGAAGGATGCCCTTATACAGGAAAGAAAAGAGAAGACACACAGAGGAACCCAGAGGAGAAGGCCAGCTGAAGACAGAGGTGGAAGCAGGTGTCATGAGTCTTCAACTCAGAGAATGCCAGGCATCGCTAGAAACCAAAGAGACAAGGAAGGATCTTCCCCACAGCCCACAGAGGGAACTGTGCCTCTGCTGACACCTTGACTTTGAACTTTTCACCTTCAGAATTTAAAGAATCAATTTCTGTTGTGTTAAGCCACCAAGTTTGGTGATCCAAAAATCCAATAACAGATGTGATGCCAGGCAAGCCATTTTATTTCTCCTCTCTAAGCCTCTGTTTTCTCATCTTTAAAATGAATATGATAGAGGGCTTCCCTTGTGGTCCAGTTTTTAAGACTTGGCCTTCCAACGCAGACGGTGCAGGTTCAATCTCTGCGTGTGAACGTAAGATCCCACATGCCTCCCTGTCAAAAAACCAAAACATAAAACAGAAGCAATCTTGTAATAAATTCAGTAAAGACTTTAAAAATGGTCCACGTCAAAAAAAAAAAAAATCTATAACAAAAAAGAAAAAAAGGAAACCAAGAACAGTGTTTAAAAAAGTAAAATGGGTACAATATTAACATGAAGCTGTCTTCAGGGCCGAGTTCTTTATAATTTATACAAGCCCATCAACTACAGAGGGGAAACCCATGAACAGACTATCCCCACACCTTGAGACAATCATCTAGCACAGATATAGAGAAGAAGAGAGAGCAATGTATCATTTTTGTGCATCAGTTCCAGACATCAGAGAGGCGAGCTGGAAAGGGCAGGATAAAAGCAGAGAATACCTCAGATGATGTGGAGAGAAAAGGGACCCCAGAGATAGGCAGGAGAAAAAAAAAATGATCATACTCCTTCTGGTGCTTCTAAGAGGGCCTAAGACAGTACTTCATCTCTCTGAGCCTGTTTGTTTTTTGATAAAATGAGGATAATAATAGAATCCCTCTTGCAATATTTTTCTGAGGATAAAATGACACTTGGTATAGCAAGTCACAGACTGGTTCCAAATAGGAAAAGGAGTACGTCAAGACTTTATATTGTCACCCTGCTTATTTAACTTATATGCAGAGTACATCACGAGAAACGCTGGGCTGGAAGAACCACAAGCTGGAATCAAGACTGCCAGGAGAAATATCAATCACCTCAGATATGCAGATGACACCACGCTTATGACAGAAAGTGAAGAGGAGCGAAAAAGCCTCTTGATGAAAGTGAAAGAGGAGAGCGAAAAAGTTGGCTTAAAGCTCAACATTCAGAAAACGAAGATCATGGCATCTGGTCTCATCACTTCATGACAGATAGATGGGGAAACAGTGGAAACCGTGCCAGACTTTATTTGGGGAGGGCTCCAAAATCACTGCAGATGGTGACTGCAGCCCTGAAATTAAAAGACACTTACTCCTTGGAAGGAAAGTTATGATCAACCTAGATAGCATATTCAAAAGCAGAGATACTACTTTGCCAACAAAGGTCTGTCTAGTCAAGGCTATGGTTTTTCCATTAGTCATGTATGGATGTGAGAGTTGGACTGTGAAGAAAGCTGAGTGCCAAAGAATCGATGCTTTTGAACTGTGGTGTTGGAGAAGACTCTTGAGAGTCCCTTGGACTGCAAAGAGATCCAACCAGTCCATCCTAAAGGAGATCAGTCCTGGGTGTTCTTTGGAAGGCATGATGCTAAAGCTGAAACTCCAGTACTTTGGCCACCTCATGCGAAGAGTTGACTCACTGGAAAAGACTCTGATGCTGGGAGAGATTGGGGGCAGGAGGAGAAGGGGACAACCGAGGATGAGATGGCTGGATGGCATCACCGACTCTATGGACATGAGTTTGAGTGAATTCCGAAAGTTGGTGATGGACAGGGAGGCCTGGCGTGCTGCGATTCATGAGGTCGCAAAGAGTCAGACACGACTGAGTGACTGATCTGAACTGATAGCAAGTCCTTAAGACAATGCCTGGTATTCATTCATTCATTCATTCCACACATAACTGTTGGACCCAGGTTTGGGCCAGGCACCAGGCAAGTAAGAAGCACTCAGTAAATTCTATCTGTTGTTGTTATTGTTATTGGGTGAGCTGGGAACATCTGTGTTGGTCAAGGGCTTCCCTGACTGTGGAAGAAGGATGCAAAGGGACTGTCCATTTTCCTCTCCCTCAATCCCCGTCAGCCTCCAAATGTTCACCTCGGCACCCTGCTGAGAGGTACCCATCCATCAGCAAAGATTTTTCAGTACCACAGAGGACTGGGGGTAAAATTGTCCCACCCCTGCACATGGACATCTGCCCTGAGGACACAGCCCTCGCCTCCCAGAAATGCAACGGGAGTGATGGAACAGACATAAATCTCACGCATGACTTCAAGTTAATCAGTCAGGCTGCTCAGCTGAGAAACAGGATGCAGGGACTTCGCAAGTTCCCTTCTGCCCTCAGGACCATGAAGAAAGATCACTTCATTTGTTCATTCATTCATTCCTCCTTTCAATCAATAGTTATTGAGCATCTCTGTGTGTTGGGAACTGTTCCAGATTCTGAAATAATAAAGGAGAAAAAATAAACAGACAATGTCCCTCCCATCATGGAATTACCAGCTCTGTGTACTATACAGGTAGGTATGTTATTTCAGACCATAGACAAGGAGAAGTTACCCATTGTGATGAGAACATTTATAGAGGGATCTGACCACGGGGTCAAGAGAGGGGACTGATGAAGGCCAAGAGCTGAAGAATAATATCTAAGAGTTAAGCAGGCCAGGAGGGAAATGGGAAAGTGTTCCAGGCAGTGGGAGTACCTGGTGCAAAGCCCTGTGGTTACAGGGAGGATTGCTGGAGGGCAGAGAAGGAGGGCTATGGAGAGGAATAAGATAGGGCTGGAAGGAGGCAGCAGGCTTATAAAGTTAATGCTATAGCTCAGCTCCATTTCACAGGTCAGTATCCAGATGTCCTTGACCTGTCTTAACTTAGGACTTTTGATTTTTTCTTTGCTTGCTTCCATAAGCAAAGGGAAGATAAGGAGAGATCTTGGAAAGGAGATTGGCATAAGGTGGGGGGAAGGGATGGACATGCATGGCTTAAGCACATCTCCCCTCCTCCATCCCAGACAAGCTGATGGGCCAGAATATTATTATCACTTTGCCTTTACACAGCACTTTTTCTTTTTTCTTTTTTGTTTATTTTGTTTTAGGGTGTTTGGATTTGTTTGTTTGTTTATTTTTTGGTGGTGGGTGGGGAGGGTTTACTGCTCTGCCCAGCATGTGAGATCTTAGGTCCCCTGCTGCTGCTAAGTCGCTTCAGTTGTGTCCGACTCTGTGCGACCCCATAGATGGCAGCCCACCAGGCTCCCCCGTCCCTGGGATTCTCCAGGCAAGAACACTGGAGTGGGTTGCCATTTCCTTCTCCAGTGCATGAAAGTGAAAAGTGAAAGTGAAGGTGCTCAGTCATGTCCGACTCCTAGCGACCCCATGGACTGCAGCCCACCAGGCTCCTGCGTCCATGGGATTTTCCAGGCAAGAGTATTGTAGTGGGTTGCCATTACCAGGGATCAAACAGAGCCTTAACCCTCTGGAGCACCAGGGAAATGCCACACTTATGCTTTTCTATCTATGATTTCCTTCAATTGTCAAGGTAAGAATTATTATCCCCATTTTCCTGGAAGGGAAACTGAGGCAATGAAAAGTGAAATGTCTTGCTCTGAAGCAGAGGGCTCCTGGGGCTGAAGCCAGGATTGAGCTCCACTTTTCTGACTCCTAATCCAGTGGCCTCCAACTGCTCCTCTGGCGCAGCCATCTGTCTTTTCCTCACTCGTCTCACGCCAGACACCATCCCGTGCTAAGACTGTTCTCACAAACACGTGAGTGACCCTGGAAGAGAACATATTCATTCAGAGCCTAATTAACTCTAACTGGATTCCCACGCTCACTTTTCAAGTGGCAAAGGTTAAAAAATGAATAAATAATTGGCAGGAATTTCATTTTCAAGTACCTCTCTGTGGATCACGATGCATAATTTCATCCTCGTTCCCATACTTTTCACACCTGTAATGTTAGCCAAGTTTAGCCTTATGTCACTGAACCTCCTTTTGTAAAAAGACCGCTCGCCTGAGAATCACATGAAAAGCACAAGTGGAGACCTGGATGCAACCCCTGGTGAATATGGTCTGCAGAGTTAGACTTTTCTGTTGCTCTAAGGGTGATCAGAGCCATAAATCAGCTTTCCTGAAGAATGTCCCTCATAAAGAGTCAAAGGCAAAGATTTCGCCGGTAGTCCAGCAGTTAAGAATCTGCCCTGCAATGCAAGGGCCATAGGTTTGATTCCCAGTCCAGTAACTAAGATTCCACATGCTGATGGGATCTGTAGAGAGATCGACTCAGCCCACTTACCTCGACTAGTGAGCCTGTGAGCTCTGGAACCCATGGGCCACAACTGGAGAGTGTGAGAGCCAAAACGAAAGATTTCATGTGCTGCAAGTAACCAAGCCCGGACACGGCCACATAAATAAACAATTTTTAAAAAAAATCAAGTGTCAAAAATACTCAAGTCACAAGGCAAGGCGTCAGGCCATTTTGGAAAGACCCTTAGCAAACAAGCTTTGGGAAAACAACCACAGAAAATCGATTATCTGCTTTGGAAAAACAACCGCAGAAAATCAATTATCTGATGAACCATTGGGTTAATCATGGGGGAAGATATATACGAACTTAAATCATCTGGGAGTGTTCTGCTCAAATGGCTTTTAAGTGAGCAGACAGACAGATGTCTGCTGAATTATTCTATGTGGCCACCTCTTCCCTGTGATCATACTTCAAGGATGCTATGTTTCCATCAGACACCTCAGCTCTCCTGGCTATGAAAAGAAAAATGGAGTTAACAGCTCCCTTTTACTGAGCACTTATTCTTCCCAGATACCACGCTAGCGGTTACATGTTGCATTGGCAAAAAAGTTCATTCGAGATCCATACCATCTTGCAGAAAAACTCAAATGAACTTTTCAGTCAACCCAACACATTAACATATGTTACATCTCACATAAGCATCATGTCAGTCCTCTGTAGCATATATGCCTGCTGCTGCTGTTGCTAAGTCACTTCAGTCATGCCCGACTCTGTGTGACCCCATAGACGGGAGCCTACCAGGCTCCCCCATCCCTGGGATTCTCCAGGCAAGAATACTGGAGTGGGTTGCCATTTCCTTCTCCAATGCATGAAAGAGAAAAGTGAAAGTGAAGTCGCTCAGTCTGTCTGACTGTTAGCGACTCCATGGACTGCAGCCCACCAGGCTCCTCCGTCCATTGGATTTTCCAGGCAAGAGTACTGGGGTAGGGTGCCATTGCCTTCCCTGGCATATATGCCTATTATCCCCATTTTACAGATAAGAACACTGAAATTGGTTAAGATATTTGCCCAAGTGGCAGAGGCAGGTTTGGAACCTCGGGCTGTTTGATCCTACATTCTTAGAACATTTTGCTCAATAGCCCCACGGATTGACATCCAAGCCCTTTCCAGATCTCAGAATTTCTGAGTTCTCAGGTGTAACCCTACCCTTATCCTTGCTTCCTGGAAACCCTCTCATACACATTATTCTTTCATAGGTCAGTTTTGGCAGCCCCAGGCAGGGTCAGGAGACAGACAGGTCAGGAAAGTTGAGTTACTCGGCTATAAATTCTCGTCTCTCACACACCCCTTAACTGCTTATCTTTGGAAAACGTGACCTGGGATAAGGCTGGGGGATGGCAACCCAAGTCATAAAGCAGATGGCCAGGGGACACGGGGTATCTGGCAATGCTCCTGACATTCTAGCCAGGTGATAGCAGCAGAGCAGTCCACTCTCCCCTCCCCCTGCCAAATGACCTGACCCAGAGAGACACCACAAGGAAGTCGCCAGAGATCTTCTCTCCTCTGTCCCCATTCTTGCCAGATCCCCTCTGAGCCCTTACCTCGTCGAGTCTGCCCTTCACCCGCTGATGTGTTTCAGATGTGTGAATGTGATATGAAAGCTCTGATTTCAAAGTCTCTGTGGACTGAGGTGCCAGTTTCTTGAGCCCCAGACTCTTCATTAAGATCCTTTCCCATGGATGGATGGATGGATGGATGGATGGATGGAGCCATCACGTATCACTGCAGTGGGGCCATCTTCCCAAAGGTCTCCACCATTCTAACAGAAAGGGCACAGAAACCCCTCTCTTCAGAGTGAGGCTGGTGGAAGAAAGCTGGGGAAAAGATTAACCTCCAGCTAAACCCAGGCGTGGGGCTTCCCTGGTGACTCAGTAGAAAATAATCCACCTGCCAAGGCAGGAGATGCAGGTTCGATCCCTGAGTCAGGAAAATCCCCTGAAGAAGGAAATGGCAACCCCCTCCAGGATTGCTGCCTGAAAAACCCCATAGACAGAGGAGCCTGGTGGGCTACAGTCCATCAGGTCACAAAAGAGTCGGACACGACTTGGTGACTAAGCGACAGCAACAACCCCGGATGGGCAACCAGAAAGCTCAGATGACCGCACACCGGGGTGCGGTGTGGGAGAGAGTGCCCAGGGAACCTGTAATCACCGGAGACTGCTTTCCAGCAGCAGTGTCTTGGGCAGGACTCCTCAGCCTCAGTTGTGCACCACCAACACGTGGGAAGAGCTGCTTAAATATCGTTGCTTGGATCAACCCTGGTGATTCTGGTTCAGCTGGCCAAAAGTTGGACTTGGATGTTAGCAGTTGTAATTGTGTTTTTTTCTCTAGGTTCCTTAGGTGACTATGTTAATTCTCTATTGCTGTATAACAAATTAACACAAATGTAGGGACTCAAAAAATACACATGCATTGTCTCTTGGTTTCTGGGGGTCAGGAAGCTGAGCATGACTCAGTTGGAGCCTCTGCTTCAGTATCTCTCAGGAGGCAACCAGGACTGTGGTCTCATCTGAAGGCTCGACTGGGGAAGGATCCATTCTCAAGCTCCTGTGCCATTGGCAGGATCCAATTTCTGGCAGGTTGTAGGACTGATAATCTCAGTTCCTTACTGGCAAGTGGAACCAGTCAAACCTGTATTTCTCATGCTTTAAAAAAGCATATAAATCTCCCAGGGACCTTGCTAAAATTTAGATACTAGCTGATGCCTGGAACTCTGCATTTCTTTCAAAGTCCCATGTGATAGGCATGCTGCTGGTCCTCAGATATTTAGAAGGACCAGCAAGGATTCAGGGAGTGTCATAGGCCCAAGCAGATGTTTTTAAGGTCCAATTCCTACCTCATCTTTAGCATCATTTGAGTTAAGGTGCCATACCCAGATATTGTAAAGCATAAAGCTGAATCCACTAGCACATTGGATTAACCAGAATCTCATATTCAGTAATGCATCATTGAACACATCTATTTCCAGTCAACTGAGGTAGTCCCCAGACCCTAATGATTTGGCTTTTGAGATTTCAGTTTATAGATTAAAAGAGTTAATATATGTAAATATATACACATAATGTATTACACAGTGGAACCCCAGTGATGTTACAGAAACATAATTTTTACTCTCAACCACCTAGAAGTGAAAAAAGACAAAACTTGGAAATAAACAGAACGAACACTGAGTTCCCATTACAGATGCTTTCAATTAAAATGTCCAGTGCGTGTGTGCATGCTAAGTGGCTTCAGTCATGCATAATGCGAGGGACTGTAGCCCCCAGGCTCCTCTGTCCATGGGATTCTCCAGGCAAGAATACTGGAGTGGTTGCCGGGCCCTCCTCCAGGGGATCTCCCCAACCCAGGGGCTAAATCTGAGTCTCTTACATCCCCTGCATTAGCAGGCAACCACTAGTGCCTCCTGGGAAGCCCTAAAAATCGTCCACTGCCCTAAAATTGAAAAAAAAAAATTAAACTTGTTTTTTTAATTAAAAAAGAAAGAGACTTCCCTGGTGGTCCAGTGGTTGAGACTCCAAGCTTCCAATGTGGGTGTCATGGGTTCAGTTCCTGGTTGGGGAAGTAAGATCTCACATGCCATGAAGTGTGGCCAAAAAAAATTTTTTTTTATTTAAAAAAATAAATAGGTAAAAACATTCAGTGCCCTATTTCCTTGATTCTGGAAAAAAAAAATCTGAAATCCAAATGTGCATTAAAACTGATGTGTACAGTTGATACAGTGATGTTTTTGTTTCCCTAAAACATGGCTAAAACTTGATTATATTATGATTGCGATCACCTCTGAAGTCTCCCTGCCTCCACGTTTGCACCCTTCCATCCATCCACTCAGTGCTTCCTTGGTGGCTCAGTGGTAGAGAATCTGCCTGCAATGCAGGGGACCCGGGTTCGATCCTGGGTTGGGAAGAGCTCCTGGAGGAGGGCATTACAACCCACTCCAGTATTCTTACCTGGAGAATCCCATGGACAGAGGAGCCTGGTGGGCTACAGTCCAAAGAGTTGCATAGCCTCAGACATGACTGAAGTGACTTAGCAGCAGCAACAGCAGTCTGTCCACTCAGCAAAGCCACCAGAGTGGGCCTCATCCTTTATAAGGGTGAGGGAAGTCGGGTCAGGTCCCTCCTCTATGCACAGCCCTGCCATAGGTCCTGTCTCACTCAGCGCAGAACGCAGAGTCCTTACTGCTGTCTACTATGTGACCAGGTCCCTCGACCTCTGACTTCGTCTTCCTCCCCCTTCCCATCACTCACTCTGCTCCAGCCTCACGGATCTCCTGGTGGTGCCCTGAATATGCCGAGCACAGCCCACCCCAGCGCCTTCGCACTTTTTTGCATTTGCAAATCCTTCTGCCCGGAACACCCTGGTCCAATATTTGCATGTCTCACTTTCCTCACTTCCTCTACATCTCCACCAAATGGCACCTTATCAGAGAGGTCTTCTGGGACTATCCTACTTATGAAGACCCAATATCCTACCTTAATTGACTTTATAATATTGGGTTGGTCAGAAAGTTTCTTCAGGTTTTTCCACAAGATGTTACAGAGAAACCCAAACGAACTTTTTGGAAAATCAGATACTATCCTTTGTTTCTCATCTGACTCCCCAGATCAGAAGGTACATCCCCCGAGATGAGGGCCTTTGCCTTGTGTACTGCTGTGTCCTCTCCATCTAAATACTGCCTGGACGATACTTGGAAGTCAAATACTTTTTGAAGAAATGATATGATAAATATGATCTTAAAAAAAAAAAAAAAAACTTCTCCATAACATAGTTAAGCAAAAATTGCTAACGGTGACAGATTTTATTTTCTTGGGCTCCAAAATCACTGCGGACGGTGACTGCAGGCACAAAATTAAAAGACACTTGCTCCTTAGAAGAAAAGCTCTGACAAACCTAAACAGTATATTGAAAAGCAGACATCACTTTGCCAACAAAGGTCTGTCTAGTCAAAGCTATGGTTTTTCCAGTAGTCATGTATGGATGAGAGAGTTGGACCATAAAGAAGGCTAAGCACCAAAGAACTGATGCTTTCAAGTTGTGGTGCTGGAGAAGACTCTTGAGTGTCTCTTGGACAGCAAGGAGGTCAAACCAGTCAATCCTAAAGGAAATCAATCCTGAATATTCACCAGAAGGAATGATGCTGAAGCTGAAGCTCCAGTACTTTGGCCACCCAATGGGAAGTGCCGACTTATTGGAAAAGACCCTGACACTGGGGAAGATTGAAGGCAGGAGGAGAAGGGGTCAACAGAGGATGAAATGGTTGGATGGCATTTCTGACTCAATGGGCATGAGTTTGAGCAAACCCCAGGAAATGGTGAAGGACAGGGAAGCCTGGTGTGCTGCAGTTCATGAGGTCACAAAGAGTCAGACACGACTGAGTGACTGGTCAACAAACGAATAAAAGCTCTTTATGACTACAAAGAGGAGAAATAGTATCATTTCAACATGCAATCAAGTGAAAAATAATAGAGGTTTTACATGTTATATCATTCATGAGTCACACGCTTTGCACTTACAGCCCATCTCTGTTCAGACCACCCACACTTTGCTTGGTGGCCACGTATGGCTGGTGGATGCTGTATTGGACAACACAGGTTCTCCTGGATGCAAATTCTCCTGCACAACTGTCATCTTAGATCAAGATAATTCTCAACCCGCCAATCCCTTACCTCTCCCCACAGAAAGCTCCCATGTGTCCAGCTCCCTGTGGCTCTGTAGAACCACAGAGGAGCCTCTCCTGGCCTTCTACCTGGGACAGGACAAGCTGAGCCCAGCCCAAGCATGCAGAAGGAGACAATGAGAGCGTGGGCACCATGAGGTCAGCCCCCTCTGCCAGCTCTGCTCCCAGGAAGCCTGCCCTGCCCTGCATTCTGTGCCCTTCCTTATGTTGCCTTCTCCCTCTGGGTCACCATCAAGTGAGGAGCACAGACCAGCAAAGAAGGCATTGAGTATAAATATATAGGTGCTTATAGCGGAGTGGTGGGGACTGTGGCTAACTAGAGCCACGTGCCCCATCTGAAAGGGCTGCCTCTGCTCACCGTCTACCAATCTTGCTGGCAGTCAGGACATGAGCCCAGAGTGGCTAGATTGCCCATCTTTTTAGGCTGAGAGGTTAAGATCATTAAATGTGACCTGACATTTAGTGTTGGATCGATAGATCTTTTTTTAGCAGACTTCCTTTTTTAGAACAGCTTTTTAAATAATTTTTAACTTTAATGTTTATGCACTGGCTGTGCTGGGTCTTCGTTGCTGCGTGGGCTTTTCTCTCGTGGTGCCTGGGTTTCTCACTGTGCTGGTGTTGTCTTGCGCTGGCTTCCCTTGTTGCTGAGCACAGGCTCCAGGGCATGCAGGCTCCACCAGTAGTTCTGGCACACGGGCTTAGTTGCTCTGCTGCATTTGGGACCTTTCTGGACCAGGGATCAGACCCATGTCTCCTGCATTGACAGGCGGATTCTTTACCACTGAGCCACCAGGGAAGCCCTTTCAGAGCAGTTTTAACAACTTGTTGACAAGAGACATATTAATACATCTTTTGTTACTGAATGTTATTGACCAGAGACGTTTCGATATTCACTTACTTAACAAATCACCGGCCACAGGGGTTAGTTTCTGCAGAAATCCCCTGGTCAATAATGTGTTCCTTTCACAGCAAAAGTGAGTAGAAGGTACGGAGGCTTCCTATATAACCCCCCTAACTCCCTCACATAACACAGCCTCACCCATTCCCAACATCCCCACCAGAGGGGGACATTGGTTACAATCCATGAAATACACTGACTCACCATCATCACCCAAGTCCACAGGTGACACTCTGTGGTTTTGGACAAGTGTATAATGACAGGTAACCACTATGATAGGATCATATAGAGTAGTTTCGCTGCCCTAAAAGTCCTCCATGCTCCACCTGCTCATCCGTGGTCAAAAGACTTAACATACCAAATTTAACTATGTCATCCCTAAAATCTGTCAACTTTGCCCTTGACTGTTGCTAGACCTCTTTTGAGTCATTCATGTACCAAATCCTTATGGAGTGTCTACTCTGAGCTTGGTCTGTATGCAGGCGATCTGGGTAACATTTCAGCTCCTGGCTTCCAGCAACTTACAGGTTGTCGGAAGAGCCAGGCTAGAAAAACCACAATGACAATTGTGAAACAATCTTGGGATCCTGATGACGGGCTGAACAAGACTTGGGGGTCAGGAAGACTGCCTGGAGGAAGTAACATCTAAGGTTAGAACTGAGGATGCATGGAAAGGAGAGGATTGCAGGGGGAGGAAACAGACGTGAGAAGTCCTGGAGCAGAAGGGGAGAGGGGTTAAATAAACATAGGGCTGAACAAGACAGAGAAATTAATGGGTCCAGGGGTGAAGAGTCCGCCTGCCCATGCAGGCGACACGGGTTCGATTCCTGGTCCACATGCACATGGGGCAACTAAGCCCGTGAGCCACACTCACGCACTCTACGGCCCATGCTCTGCAACGAGAGGAGCCACTGCGATAAGAAGCCTGCCCACTGCAACAAGAGAGGAGCCCTTCCTCGCTGCAATAGAGAAAAGTCAGCATGCAGCAACGAAAAGCCCAGCACAGCCAAAAATAAACAAATAAATAAAACAAAGAAGAAGCCGATGGCACAGGGCATCATCTCTAGCATGTAGCCTGCTAGGAAGCCCCCACTGCTGGCTGCTCTGATGAGGAAAGCCATAGACATTCTGCCGGTGCCTAAACTGTCCCTGACACTTCCAAATGCAGGGGGCTCTTTCTGCTTTAATCCACAGAATTAGCTTCTGGCCCCACCACTGCCATTCCCTGAATTGCTGGAGGGCAAAGGTCAATGCATTAAGCAGGGCCGATTAATACCCAGCCGTAAATCCCACGAGCACCATTTAAGCAACAGTAATATTTCACATGGGATTGCTCCAGACATCGATCAGCCCATCTTCGGGAGGGTGCATGTTGTGTCCTGGGCCAGCTGTGTTTACGAGGCTTGCCAAGCCCTCCTGGGCCGCGCCCCCCACACACCGCCCTTTGATCAGGGAAATCCAATAGCTGAGGTCTGGGCTTTATGGGCAAGCAAGTCTAGATTAAGGGAATTAACCACAGTTGATCACAACTAATAAAACGGTGCCTGGGCCCCACCGCCTGTCTCTTATACACATCTAGATGTGTATAAGAGACAGGATGAAATGGGTAACAATAATACTGAGAACTATCATTGTCAGACACTCTGTGCCAGGCACTATTCTAAATATTTGACTTGGAATAATGCCTCAATCGGAGAAGGCAATGGCACCCCACTCCAGTACTCTTGCCTGGAAAATAACATGGACGGAGGAGCCTGGAAGGCTGCAGTCCATGGGGTAGCTGAGGGTC
>SJYX01015897.1:149873-212369 GCA_006410675.1 Oreotragus oreotragus
GGGCCGATTCCTCCTCGGAGGCCACCAGAGGGTCAGCCTTGATGACACCCTGGGTTTAGACGCCCGACTTGCTGCGTCATGAGAGGATACATCTCTGTGTTTCAGTTTGTGGTGACTTGTTACAGCAGCCCCAGGACACGAGAAGAGGCGTCATGGTCTTAGCGATGAGTAAACCAGACCCAGCCTCTGCCCACAGGAGCCTCCAGGGTCCGTGGGAGACAGATAAAGATGAGGCCGTTCAAATGCAATGTGGTGAGTTCTGGGAAAGAGAAAGCCCAGAGCTATCTGGTGGGCAGAGGAGGGGCACTGAGCACGGAGGAACCTGGGCACCTCTCTAATGTGCACTGTGCTCAGCCGCTAGGTCGTGTCCAACTCTTGGCAACCCAGTGGACTGGAGCCTGCTGGGCTCCTCTGTCCACGGGATTCCCCAGGCAAGAATACTAGAGTGGGTGGTCATTTCCTTCTCCAGGGGATTCTCCTGACCCACGGATCAAACCTGTGTCTCCTGAATTGGCAGGCAGCTTCTTTACCACCAAGCTACCTGGGAAGACAAGTCAAACACATCATCCAGTCTGCAGTCCTGGAACAACACAGAGTACAGTCATGTCCAGAACAGGGTAGGGACACCTGGAAGGAAGTCCCCATTGAGGAGGTAAACTTTGAGCTGGAGCGTGAAGCAGGTAATTTCAAAAACACAAGAGCAATAATCACAAGACTGAGCATTTACTGACTGCCCACTGTATGCAGCACTCACCATGCAGAGGGTTTTCCAAATGGCTAGCTCTTTTTTTTTCTAACTTTTAATTTTATATTGGAATATAGCCGATTAACAATGTTGTGATGGTTTCAGGTGGACAGCAAAGGGACTCAGCCATACATACACACGTGTCCTTTCTCCCCCAAACTCCCCTCCCATCCAGGCTGCCACAGAACATTGAGCCCTGTGATATACAGTAGGTCCTTATTAGTTATCCATTTTAATTATAACAGTGTCTGCATGCTGATCCCATACTCCCTATCTCATCACCCTTTCTCTTCCCTCCAACCCCCACCAGCAACCATAAGTCAAATGGCTACCTCTTTTAATCCACCCGACAGGCTGTGGGTGGTCCTGCCACACCCAGTGGCCAGATGAGGAGTCTGGGCTGAAGGTAGGTGACCTCATAAGGTCACACAGCTCTTCAGTGGCACAGCTGGGCTAAAAGCTCAGTTATGTCTTAACCTGAAGTCCATGCATTTAATCGCCCACGCCATGCCCTGCATCCTCTTCTTTTTCCTGAGTTTTGAACCAGAGGGTGAGGGAGGGAGAATCTAGGAGAAGAAATGCAAATCAGGCAGCAGTTAAGCCACTGTTTAATTAAGGAAGTAGTGGGGAGAAGAAGTCCTGACCTCACACCACCGTGATATGACAGCATCCCAGTTTCTCCCATGAAAGAAGTACCAAGCTCATCTATCAGCACCCAGTGGACCAGGTGGAAAAATAAACCCCAGTCATCAATTCATATGGGCTTCCCTGGTGGCTCAGACAATAGAGAATCTGCCTGCAATGCAGGAGAACTGGGTTCAATCCCTGGGTCAAGAAGATCTCCTGAAGAAGGGCATGGCAACTTACTCCAGTATTCTCGCCTGGAGAATCCCCATGGACAGGGGAGCCTGGTGGGGTCCATGGGGGTCAGAAAGAGCTAGGCATGACTGAGTGACTAACACCACCCATCAATTCATGTGTCCCATCCTCTTTACAGGAGATCCATTCTGGGGTCTGAGAAACAGGAGAGACATCAGCTCTTCAAGACCAGTCTGATGCTTTGGAAACAACCCCAACATTCTCGAATGATCAATGGAGGAAGGTCTGCCCACCATGGGCCCTTGCCCCTCCCCTCCATCTCTGGTCCTACTGCACACACCATGACTGCAAATTTATTTGAAAGTGAAAGTGTTAGTCGCTCAGTCGTGTCCAACTCATTGCAACCCCATGGACTGTAGCCCACCAGGCTCCTCTGTCTATGGAATTTTACAGAAAAAAATACTGGAGTGGTTTGCCATTCCCTTCTCCAGGAGATCTTCCTGACCCAGGGATCGAACCTGGGTCTCCTGCATTGCAGGCAGTTTCTTTACTGTCTGAACCCCCAGAGAAGCCATAAGGAAATTAATGAGATGTAGCAGGCATCCCTAAAGATGGCCACATCTTAATTCCTGGGACCTGTGACTGCTATGTTTCTGTGGCAAGGGGGGATTCAGGTAGTGGGTAAAATTATGGCTGTTGCCCAATTAACAATAACATACCCTGACTTATCCAGGTGGACCCATTGTAATCAGGGGATGTAAAGGGAGGTGAACAGAAGGAGGAAGAAGAGCCCGTTTCAAAGAGATATGATATAAAAGGCTCAACCAGCCAGTGTTGCTTTGAACATGGAAGGGGCCATGAGCTAAGGAATGAGGGCAGCCTCAGGCAACTAGAGAAGGCAAGCAAATGAATTCTTCCCTAGAGCTTCCAGAAGGACCACATCCTTGCTGACACCTTGATTTTATTTATTTTAGAACCTTTTTTTTTTTTTTTTTTTTTAATTTGGCTGCACCAGGTCTTTGTGGCAACATGTGGGATCTTTAGTTGAAGCATTCAAACTCTTAGTTGCAGCATGTGGAATCCAGTTCCCCGACCAGGGATTGAACCCAGGTCCCCCGCATTGGGAGCTCAGAGTCTTAGCCACTGGACCACCAGGAAAGTCCCTGATACCTTGATTTCAGTTCAGAGAGACCATGTCTGACCTCCAGAGCTGCACATCCTGAGAACCTGGAGCAGTGCTTCGGGCATAGGAGCTGCTCAGTAATGACCTGGGAGTCACTTAGACCCCTCTTTCTTCCCATCTTGCTAAATATTACCGCTATCTGCCCCAGCACTTGTGCTAGAAACTGGGTCTTCACGAGTGGCCCCTGCTCAGTGCTGTCAATGTCCCCACCTCAGCAGTGCTTCTGCTCATTCCCTCCTCTACATTTCCCTGTCCGAATGCTAGCTAAGACTCTCGGCACATCTTGTCTGGAGTACTACAATGGCCTCATGGTTAATTTCATGTGTCAACATGGCTAGACTGTGACACTCAGATATTTGGTCAAACGTATGTCAGTTTGTATGTCACCATAAAGGCGTCTTAAAAAAAAAATGAGATTACCATTTAAATGTAGACATAGAGAATGGATTTGTGAACACACCAGGGGAAAGAGAGGGTGGAATGAACTGAGAGAGTAGCATTGATATACATATAAACACTACCATGTGTAAAATAGCTAGCTAGTGGGAAGTTGCTGTATAGCACATAGAGCTCAGCTTGGTGCTCTGTGACAAGCTAGAGAGGTGGAACAGAGGGGTGATAGGAGGGAGCTGTATATGTATATACATATGGCTGATTCACTTTATTGTACAGCAGAAACTGACACAACATTGTAAAGCAAGTATCTGCCAATTAAAAAGTAAAAGAAGAATTTAAATACAAAATTACCATATGATCCAGCAATTCCACCTCTAGATATAGACCCAAAAGAACTGAAAACAGGAACTCGAACAGATATTTGTACATCCTGGTTTCTACCAGCATTATTCATAATAGCCACAAGGTGGAAACAACCCAAATGCTCATCAGATGATGAAAAAACATGAACAAAATGTGGTATCTATTAATACATACCATGCAGCATTATTCAGCCTTTCAAAGGAAGGAAACCCCACCGCATGCTGCCACATGGATGTACCTTGAAGACATTATGCTGAATGAAATGAGCCAGACACCAAAGGACAAACATTGCACAATCCCACTCATATGACCCCAAATAGTCAAATTTATGGAGACTAGCCGCGGCTGCCAGGGATTGGGGGAGAGGGGAACGTTGGGGAGTTACTGTTTTCAGAGTATGGAGTTACAGTTTGAGATGACAGATGGTGATGATGGTTGGACAACATTGTGAATGCACCCCATGTTACTTAACTACATATTGAAACTCGTTAAAGTGTTCAATTTTATGGTATGTATATTTTAGCAGAATCACTTTTAAAAAAGAAATACAGTTGTATCTAATTTCCTTACCATTTCAGCCACTGGAAAGGCCCTAGTCTCCATGTCAAGGCAGAAGAATAAGTTTGCCAGAGGACACAAAGAAGAAATCATCCCAGGCAGAAGTGAAGCAAGGAAGAAAAACCACTCTGCCCAAATCATGGAGCAATTTTCATTTTCTTCTGTTGTTGCCACTCATGTTTTCAATTTTCTAAAATTGCTACATCTCTGGGTTTTCAAATGTCAGAGGCAGAAGTTTTCTCCCCATGCAGAATCTCCCAGAGCCCTGTCGTCAAATTATACACTGGACAATAATGCCGCTAACATTCATCTATGTCACCGATGAACAACACGTTTTATAGCAACTAATCTTTTTTCAAAAATGCAACTTTAGGCCAAAGGACATAGACTTGGCCAAGGGAGTGGAAAAAGAAGCAAGCAGAAAGGGAAATGTTTTTCAAAGAGCTTTAAAGATGGGGAGGAAGAGACATTGGTGAGAAAACGTGACTTCTGTGGGAGGAAACCAATGTAGTTTAAAGGACGTATTTACCCACTGTCATAGACAAAGGGGAGAGGGGCTGGGGACACACTGCAGAATTCAGTACGGTCGTACAGTGAAACACTGGCTGCCGTGACATAGACTTAGGGCCTCCCCTGGAGCTTAGCAGCAAAGTGTCTGCCTGCAGTGCAGGAGACACAGGAGACTCAGGTTCAGTCCCTGGGTTGGGAAGATCCCCTGGAGGAGGGCATGGCAACCGACTCCAGTGTTCTTGCCTGGAGAATCCCACAGACAGAGGAGCCTGGTGGATGGGATCTGGTCCATGGGATCCCAAAGAGTCGAACACGACTGAAGCAACTGAGCACACGCGTGTGCGCGCACGCACACACACAGACTTAGGTAGTATGTAATTTTTTGACTCTTTCTCTTTATGCTTCCAAATCAAGGAGCCAGTGTGATCCAGGTCGTGATACGAAAGAGCAGGAATCTCATCAATGAGGGCTCCACCCTCTTGACCTCATCACCTCACAAGGGCCTCATTTCATCATACCATCACCTGTGGGTGGAGGCAATAAGTTCCCATCTGGGAATCTGGAGAGGGACACAAACATTCAGACCATAGCAGAGGGAAAGACAGCCAATAAAGCACATTCCATAGGGGAACGTCCTTGGTGGTTCAGTGACTGAGACTCCACACTCCCAGTGCAGGGGACCCGGGTTCCACCCCCGGTCAGGGAACTAGATCCCAGGTGCCACAGCCGAGAGTAAAACAGGCTACAACAAAAGATCCCAAATGTTGCGACTAAGATCCAGTGCGGCTATAATGAAATTTGAAAAGCACGTTATATGGGGTGCCACATCTTAATAGACAGGAATTTCCTTTGGAGATAATGAGAATGTTTGGAACTAAAAAGAGATTGGGTCACTGAATCATTCAGTTTAAAATGGGTAATTTATGTTATACAGATTTTGTCTCATTTTTGAAGCAAATGATCAAACCAACCACACTGTGGATAATTTAATCTCTTAATTACTTAAACTCAGTGCAGAACTTAATCTTGCTGGAGAAACTTGAGCTCCACATACATCAGTTATCTCCCCCATGCAGTGAGGGACCTGGGGCATTAATTTTCAGTCCAGGGTTGAAAACGCTCCCTCTCAGGGATGTTATTTCCTTGTTTATTTTTATTACTTAATTTTTTTAAATTTTATATTGGCATATAACCAATGAAGAATGTGATAGTTTCAGCAACAGCACCGGGACTCAACCATACATGTATCCATTCTCCCCCAAACTCCCCTCCCATCCAGGCTGCCCCATAACATGGAACAGAGTTCCCTGTGCTGTACAGCAGGTCCTCTTTGGCTATCCACTTTAAATATAGCAGTTCCAGCTGGCAACGGGAATAGCAAAATAAGAGGGCTCCAGCTGGTGGCGCTGAAGATACAAAGCACAGGGTCATGGGTGGATCAGGTGTCACCTGTGCCAAAGTTGTTGCTATCAAGATCCTTGATTTTTTTTTTTTTTTTTTTTTTTGCCCACTGTATTACATTTCATTGTTTGAAAACACCTCACGCCTTTCATCCACTCTATCACCCATGGGCACTTAGTTTGTTTCTAGCCATTATTGTAAACAGTAGCTAAGAACATTCTTATTTCTCTTGGACATGCCTGCAGGAGAAAAATTACTAGATCAGAGGATTATGAATTTTCAATGTGAGATGATGACACGAAGCTGTTTTTCAAAGCACTTGCACTGATTTGCATTCCCTCTGCACCTCACATCCTTTCTAACCCTGACTTGTCAGATTTTTTTAAATATTTTGCCAAACAGATGAGTGTAAAACACTGTCTCATTCTGGTCTTGATGTGCCTGACAATTAATTGTTGTACAGTCTCTCTTCATGTATTAGCCACATATGTCCTTCATTTGAAATATCTGTGTATTTTGCCCATTTTTCAATTGAGTTATGAGCTATACTTATTAATTTCTAAAAAATTCTTTACATATGCTTGATAATACTCTCCTCTGTGAATTGTGTGTATTGCATTTTCTCCCAGTTGGTAATGTATCTTTCAACCTTTAACCTTTTAAAGTGTCTGTTGAGAGCAAAATTCTTGATTTTAACAGTGAAATTTATTCATCTTCTTTGTTTGTTTTTTAAAAAACTAAATATCTGACAACAGGGAACTGATCAAGTAAACTATGGTATGCCTGTGCAATGGGATATTATATAATTAGCAAAAATTATTTTGTTGAAAAATATTTTTTAAAACAGAAAGATGTTTGTAGTTTAATATTAAATCAAAAAGCAGTATGTATAACAAGATCTCACAGTATGTTTTTATTAAGTTTGATAATTTACCATATTGACAAACTTGTGAGCTGATAAGCTGTCTCATTCATTACTGATGGATGGTGTACATTGATACAGTCTCTAGGAAATGCAACTTGGCAATGTCTATCTAAAATTTTAATGTATGTATAATTTTTAATATTCATTTTCATTTATTTATTTGGCTGCTCTGGTCTTAGTTGTGACTTGTGGGATCTTTAGTTGCAGCATGTGGGATCTAGTTCCAGGGATTGAACCCAGACCTTCTGTACTGGGAGCGTAGAGTCTTAGCCACTGGACCACCAGGGAAGTCCCAAGGAGGGTATATATCATACTCAGTTTAGAGAAAATTGAGGCTCAGACAAGATTAAGTCCATCAGGGCTCCTCACGCAGCTTTGCAGAGCATACACTGGGGCTTCCTGGGGGCAGCAGTGCCTGACCACAGGTTCTGTCACCAAATGAAGTGAGATCAAATCCTGGCTCTGCCTCATTCTCTGTAGGAGCAAGTTGCTTAAGCTCTCTGTGCCTCAGTTTCTGTGTCTATAAAATAGGAGCAATGAAAGCACTGCCTCCTAGAATTATGAAGATGAGATACGCTCAGACGTGTTCATTGCTGCAGCCAGTGAGCCTTTTAAAAACATATATCAGATCACATCACTCTTCCACTCAAACCCTTTCATAGGCTCCTATCTCACTTGGAATAAAAGCCGAAATCCTTACAATGAAGGGCCAGTTATCGCCCTCTCTGGTCTCATCCTTTAACTCATTCATCACTTTAACTCAGTCAACCAGCTTCCTGGTGGTGCCTCCAACACACCCACCTCCTCCCTGACTGCATGCCCTTGGATACTCTTTCCCTCTGCCAGGAGGACTCTTCCCGTGATACCCGCTTCGGATCTTACACAAGTGTCCCTTTTCAAGCGCATCCTTCCTGACTCCCTACCTCCTTATCCTGCTGGATTCTCTCTCCCTGGCACTTATCACCACCACATATCAGCTCATCGGTGTCTCGTCCTTAAAGGTAAACCTGATGGAGGCAGGTATGTCCTCTGTTTCATTCATCACTGCATCCTGGACACTTGGAACAGGATCTCTCATCCTTAGGGCCCCTGGTAAATAATAGTCCTCCCAAGAGGTGGGAAGGAAGGGTGTTTCAGGCAAAGGGGCAAAGCTCACACAAAAGCAAGACCGTGGGGGACAGTGCATGACCTCAGCAGGGAGACATAGATGGTTCCTTTAACCTGGCTCCACCCCAGGTGGAAAATGGCTTCTGAGCACCAGCAACAGCTCTTAGAATCCAAATCCTTCTTTCTTTCTTTCCTGGGGCTGCTGCTGCCCTAGTCTCCAGCCCCCAAGGTTAGAGGTATAGCCGGTACTCCCAACCAGCAGCGTAGGGGATTTGGGGGGACCTGTAGCTAACAGAATAAGAGGGAGACATTGGGGGATAGGGGAGGCCTCCCTGGAGTGAAGCCTCCTAGTGGAACATTGTCAGCTCATAGCAAATACACAGGAAAAAAAAAAAAAAATAGGATGGCCAAATTCATTCAGGTTTGTCAGTACAATGTTGCACTAAACCCAAATGACCTTTTTGGCCAACCTATTATATACATATTGGGAAAGGCCTGCATCTCTTCTATCCCTTTAAGAAAGACACCTTTGGACTCAGGCTGGAGGTCTCAGCAGGAAACCAACACACAGAGAAGGGCGGTCCAGCCAGATAAATAGACATTTATTAAGGTACTTGTCTCCATAGCAGGAAACCAGCATGGGGGTCAGAGCTTTCCCTCCCTAAGAGAGCAGGCATCTTTAAGAGCGAGCAGGGAAGAAAGCTTGATTTGAAACACTTGTCTCCAGATGGGACCAGTAAAAACAGTGGCCCTCAACCTGGATTCAAACCTCGCAGGAAAAGGAAGTGCAATGAATGGTTTCCTAGAACCTCCCAGGGCAGAAAGACAGGCCTTCTCCAGGCCACCAGGCTGGGTACACAGTCTGAGCCTCCACCAGACCTGTCCCCACATAGCTTCCTCTGAATTTCTGGCTGAGGCTAAAATGATAGCCCCGCAGCACGCTTTGTTTCTGCAAAGGGAGGTTGTCGGTAAAATGGAGCCAAGACGAGGTCTGAACAGGGAATTCCTGGCCACAGTGCCTCCAGGAGGGGACCTCTCCAAGAGCCAGGTTGCCCCGTGCACTGGTGCTTACCTATCTTGAAAGCTTCACACTCTCTCCTTCCACAGAGCCAGGCAGACTTTTCTCATTTTGTCTGGAACATTCTCAACATTCTCTCCTGACTACCCCGACTACCGCCACCACCAGCACCTCATCTTTTAGACCTCAGTCCACCAGGGAAGCCTCCCCTGATCACTGTGACAACTCAGATGCTGTGTAATGGGCTCTCCTGTACCTGCCCTCTCTCCACAATGTACACCGTCCATGCTTATCACAGCGGGCATTTCACATCTAATGCAGGTGTGACTGTTAATTGCCACTTTTCTGTGTCTTCTGCTGTGCTCACCATGAGGGCCATAGTGCCTGACACACAGTAGGCCCTCAATATCTGTTTGATGAATAAATAAATGGACCCTGGAGGGAAAAAAATGTGAGTATACCTTAGGAAAGTGTCCAAACCCTTGAATGTATGCCTCAATGAGCAAATGAAAGAAAGAATGAATGAATGAGAGGTAACTAAGAGGATGAATGAATGAGTGGATGAGTGGATGAATGAGAGAATGAATGAGCCAAAGAACGCATGACAGATGAATGAATGAGTGAATGAGAACGAACGGGTGCGAGGCTGAATGAATGAGTGGCTGAATGAGTGAATGAGAATGTAAAGGACTGAGAAGGAATAGTGATAGTTCCCTTGGGGAGCGCCCAAGGGCCCCCATGTTTTTTCTGTCTTTCCTTTAGGTGGTAGAGTTTGAGATGAATATGACTCTAACCAAAACCCCTAAGAGAAGGAGGTCATTTCCCCAAGGGGCACCTGGCTGGGGGGCTTCCAGGCAGAAGCCGATCCCCAAGGGGCAGCTCTGTCCCCGACCCCTTTCACCTTCCCTTGTTCTGATCTTTATGGGGCCGTCTGCCTTTTAGCATCAAAGGAGACAGCAGGCCCGTGATTTGTCCCACAACCGCTCTATAAAAATGTAATTACCCAATAACCCGCTGTCTGCAAAACAAACCATCTTCCTGTTTCTTCTCCCATAAAAAGCATTTGACAGCCCTGTTCTATCAGCTTATAAAACCTGGAGAGAGTTGACTTAGCCCTCTCTGGAATGAAAACCCTCAAGGCAGGGAAGCGTCCAAAGTGGGGAGAAACAACACCTCTGATCTCCCAGGCAGTGGGCTGCAAAGTCTCTTGGAGGCTTCTAGGGAAGGCAAGGGAAGGAAGTCATTGTGACCTGATCTGGGACTGGACAATGCCAGACTCACCTAGAAAGGATGCGGGGGTGGGGCTCAGAAATGCTAAGAACCCAGGCCTGCCACAAGCAGCACCCTCACAGCTTTCTGGAAGGTCATGCCTCCATTCAATCACTCCACAAACATGGCTCAGACACCTACTACCCACTGGGCAATAGGCGAGACCCTGAGGGTTCAGTACACCATGTCATTCGAGAAACTCATATCTATGAATATGTATTTATTTATGGAGCACGTTGATCTGAATGGATTGACGCGCAAAAGGTGGGTAGAGTCCAGCATTACATGAATGAGGCAGGTTATAAAACAGTAAGGTGGGGACTTCCCTGGTGGTCCAGTAGTTAAGAATCCGCCTTGCAATACAGGAGACGTGGGTTTGATCCTTGGTCAGGGAACTAAGATCCCACATGCCGTGGGGCAACTAGAGAGACTGAATGTCACAAAAGAGCCCAATGCTCAGCAACTAGAGAAAGCCCGCGTGCCAAAACAAACACCCAGTGCAGTGTGGCGCTGTGGCTCCATCTTGATTATTTGTGTGTTAGTCACTCAGTTGTGTCCAACCCTTTGCAACCCATGGACTAGAGTCTGCCAGGTTCCTCTATCCATGAGATGTCCGAGGCAAGAATACTGGAGTGAGTGCCCATTCCCTTCTCTAGGGAAGCTTCTCTACCCAGGGATCAAACCCGGGTCTCCTGCATTGCAGGATGATCCTTTACCATCTGAGCCATCAGGGGAAATAATGGAATCTGAGGAAAGGGTTGATACAATTGTTCTTTGTCTTGATTGGGGGAGCTATGCCACAGATTGAATCACATCCCCTGAAAGACATGTCCAAGTCCTAGCCCACAGTACCTGTGACTATGACCTTATTTGGAAATAGAGTCTTTACAGATGTAATTAAAACAAAGATCAAGAAAGATCATCCTGGATTAGGGATGGTCCTAAGGCTCAGACAGTAAAGTGTCTGCCTGTAATGCGGGAGACCTGTGTTCAGTTCCTGGGTCAGGAAGATCCCCTGGAGAAGGAAATGGCAATCCACTCCAGCACTCTTGCCTGGAAAATCCCGTGGACGGAAGAGCCTGATAGGCTACAGCCCATGGGGTCGCAAAGAGTCGGACACGACTGAGCGACTTCACTTCATTAAATCCAATAAGCGTGTCCTCAGAAGAGTACAGGAAAGGAGATTTGATACACACAGAAGAGGCCATGAGAAGACAGAGGCAGATATTGGAGGGATGCAGCCACAAACCAAGAAACACCCAGAGCTGGAAGAGGAAGGAAGGATGCTCCCTGGAACCTTGAGAGAGAGCTCATGCTTGTGTGCATGCTCCCACATGCTCAACTGTTTCCAGCTCTTTGCGACCTGCATCACACCAGGCTTTCCTGTCCTTGATGATTCTATCTCCTGGAGCTTGCTCAAACTCATGTCCATTGAGTCAGTGATGCCATCCAACCATCCTATCCTCTGTTGCCCTTTTCTCCTCCCGACCTCAGTTTTCCCCAGCATCAGGTCTTTTCCTTAGTCAAGGGAAATGCAAATCAAAATCACAGTGAGAGACCACTTCACACCTACTAGGATGGCTATTACCAGCAGGAAAACAAAATAGCAAGTGTTGGTAAAAATACAGAGAAATCGGAGCCCCCGTGCATCAATAGTGAGAATGTTAAATGGTACAGCCATTGTGAAAAAATAGTTTGGTTGTTCCTCCAAGAGTTAAACATAGAATTACTATGTAATCAAGCAGCTCCACTCCTAGGTATATGCATGATAGAACTGAAAACAGAGGCCCAAATAGATACTTGTACATCAGTGTTTGCAGTAGCATTGTTCACAGTAGTCAAAAGGTGGAAACAACCCAAGCGTCCATCAACAGACGACTGGATAAACAAAATGTAACATGTACCTACAATGGAATATTATCCAGCCTTAAAAACAAATGAAGTTTTGACACCTGCTACCACATAGAGGAACTTGAACATATGACGATTAGTAAAAGAGATGAAGCCCAAAAGGACAAATATTATATGATTTGGCTTATACGAGTTACCCAGAACAGAAAAATTCATAAAGATAGGAAGTAGAATAGAGGCTGCCAGGAGTTGGGGGGAGTAAGAGTTAGTGTTTAATAGGTACAGAGTTTCTGTTTGGGACAATGAAAAAAGTTCTGAAAACTGATAGTGGTAACAGTTGTATAGTATTTTAAATGTAAATAATGTCACTGAATTGTATACTTAAAATGATAAATTTTATGTTATCTATCCTATATATGTATATATAATATTTCTTTTAAAAATTAGGAGAGATGCATAGATGCTACTGAGGACTGGAGTGGTTTTTCTTTTTTTTGCTTTCTTCTTTATACTTTATTGTATTTTCAATACTTGGTTTACATGAATATATATTGTATGAAGAATTCACAGTCTGGCTGAGAAATAGATTAGTAAATCAGCTATTATGGTACATGGTCATATACACACAGAGCTGGGGCATATGAATCAGATTGTGGGAATGCCATGGAAGAGTCTCCAGAGAGAGGGCAATAAGCAGGAATGAGCCAGGCAAAGAAGTGTAGTGGAGAAGAGAGGGTGTTCCAGTGGAAAACTGATATTGGAAATGCAAAAGACTGCCGAGTTTGATTCTTGGCCTGGCTACTTACTTGCTGTGTGTCATGGGGTCAGTTGATTAATGTCTCTGTGCTTCAGTTTCCTCTTCTGTAAAACAAGGCTCAGTCATTGTACTTACCTCATATGGTGTGGGGAGAAGGCAATGGCACCCCACTCCAGTACTCTTGCCTGGAAAATACCACTGATGGAGTAGCCTGGTGGGCTGCAGTCCATGGGGTCACTAAGAGTCGGGCACGACCGAGCGACTTCACTTTCCCTTTTCACTTTCATGCACTGGAGAAGGAAATGGCAACCCACTCCAGTGTTCTTGCCTGGAGAATCCCAGGGACGGGGGAGCCTGGTGGGCTGCCGCCTATGGGGTCGCACAGAGTCGGACATGACTAAAGCGACTTAGCAGCAGCAGCAGCAGCATATGGTATGGTGAGAATTGAATTAATACATGTAAAGCAATTATAACAGCATCTAGCATATAGTAAAGACTATGTAAAAATTAGACTTTAATGACTATAAAGGACAGGAAATTTCTGAAAATAATATAAAAGAGAAATGGAATGGCTAAAGGAGCCTGGGAAAAGTGCAATGTAAGAATTATCTTCAGTGAAATATAAAGCAAATAAAGCCTTGGGGGGGGTGGGAAACAAAGGGAAATCACAAATCTGAAAATAAAATATCTTATGCTGATGGGATTACATTTTGGACCAAGATATTTATAGCTAAGAAAATTGAGTTAAAATGGGTTTGGACTAAGTGAAAAGATGCTGAAAATGTATAAAAGAGTCAGGCTTGAAAGGCTGAATATAAGTCAGCCTCTTTGTTAGAGAAAGCTCCACTGTATTCAACATTTGGAATTGATGACTTGGTGGTTTCCTTTGGGGGAGAAAACATCTAGACATTTCCTGGTAAGTCTTCCTTCCTACCCCCTCTTGCTCTCAACGACCTCCTCTGTCAGCATAATATCCAAGCTTGAGTGTTGATGGGTGTGCGTATGTTGATGATATAGAGGATATTAACAGTTTGGAGGCTCAGATCAGTGTCTGCCATCTTCATGAAGATGCAGGCAATTCTACTGCCTAAGGATCCCTTATAGTCACAAATCACCATTCAATGAATTCCAGGATTTCAAAGCTGTGGCATAAATTTCCAAGCCAGAAGAGCAGTGTGGAAGCCTTAAGTGCTGGGTTTCAACCCTCCAGACTCCCTGGAACCACTGTCTGGGGTTCTGGCAGCATCAATGTGGCCCTTTCATCCTTCCAGGGGATATGGATAGTGTGTTAAGCCAATGAGAGACAGACAGCATGTGGTCTGTGAGTGGAAGCCACATCATGTACTTCAAGGCTCTTGGACTCTCTTTGAAACTCTGAATGGCAAATCTCTGCCCCTCACTCCTCTGCATGGTCATCTTTTAGATGGGTACAGCAGTGTTTTATTCTGGCACAGAATGAAAGGTCTTAAGGTCTTTGAGGGAAGGAGGACTAGGTCAGTTTAAGTTCATAAATATTGGGACTTCATTTCACATTTAAGGGAAAGGGTTGGGAACATCCCTTTATCCATTAGCAATACGTTCAGCTTCAAGTCATAGAATATTTCACCATGGTGCCTTAAATTAATAGATGTTCATTTTTGTTACACAACAAGAATTTGGGGGGAAGTCGGTGACATACTCTGATTCAGCAGCTCAATCAATGTTTTGACAAAAGAGCTGCCACAGCTCCAGCCACCACATCTAAATTTAAGACAGGAAAAAAAAAGAAGAGGGGGAAGGCACCACATGTGCCCCCTTTTTCTAGGAGAATAAGGTTTTCCCCAGACTCTCTTGTGACAGACCTTTTGGGCAAAAGGGAGCCACATTCCCTCCAGCTATAAAGAAAACTGGGAAATGAAGAAACAGGACTAAGAGTGATTATGATCCACAGCCTGGGTCTGAACTCACTAGGAGTCATTGTACTGCCTTCACAGGCTGGTAGAGAGAATGAAATGAAATGATCTATAATAATAATATACAATGATCTACTGGAGCTTTGCTTGGCACACAGTGTATTCAACAACTGATAACTATTACTCAAATTCTGAATTTCTGAGGTTCATTTCATGTCTTCTTTAAGTCATCTGGGCCCAGGCTGTCTTTGGACCCAGCCATGCCAACTAAACAATCTCTAATAGGTGCTTTGAGATGTCCAAGATCAAAGTATGCCAGAGGTCCGTTCCTTCTTGTTTTTCTTTTCTACACAAATCAGGAAGTACCTAGACTAACATCTAACAACCTGTACATGAAGAAATACATAAAAGAGTGATGAGAAGTTTAATTCAAAATAGAGAAAGACAAAGCACCCCCCAGATCTCTTAAAACCCATGGCTGTCGGAGAGACCTTGAAATTAGACTCCAGGACTTTCTGCCTGGTTTGAACCATACATTTCTCAGGTGATGGAATTGGGAACATGTGTCTTGATTCATCATCTGGGGCTTTGCAACCTCCTTGGGCCAAGTCTGGCATGCTGCAGTCCATGGGGTGGCAAAGCGCTGGACACGACTGAGCGACTGAACTGAACTGGGCCAAGTCGATAAAAGGAGTTATTTAAGTGACTTTGTATTCTACACCTAGGAGAGAGACGGAGGAGAAGAAGGAGGAGGAGAAAGGAGAAGAAGAAGGAGAAGGAAGAGAAGGAGAACAAAAAGGAGGAGGAACAGGAGGAGAAAGAGAGATTGAGCACGTGTGTGGGGGAGGGGGATGAGCAAGCAGAAATGGACCTTTGCCTAGAACCCGTGGTAGGCGTGGGGGTGTGTCTGGTATCTAATTTCTGTTGACATGTGCAGCAGAAGCACATGTGTGACCTGTCCTGGGAGGAGGTCAGAATGACCCACAAACAGCTGAACATTCCTGATCATTCCATTTCCAATCCAGGGGCTGTTTCCAGGAGCTCAGTAACTTCTGCCCCGCTCCACAGTGGCCCCCCCAACCCCAACAGTCATGACCTCTCATGCACCCACCCCAGCCCCTCTCCCCGCCCATGGGAGAGCTCACTCAGACGTCAAAAGGTGGTCAAAAGGACCAGGAGGTGGGGGCGGGGGTATAACACTGCAGGACTCAGAAGGTGACACTAGACAGCTTACTCAGAAGAAATGGAATCTGTCCTCCCAGGGACAGGCACCACTCACTCAGAGGCCATGAGCCACCAGGTATAATTAGACTAAAGCCCCAGCAACAGGCTCTGTGCCCTGTTCATGTCAGGACCCTGTTCCTGGCATGTGCTTCTGGTGCATATATATTTCTGGCATTATCTGATCACTGATCCAGGGCACCCTCCCAGCAGAGAAGGGGTTGGCAATTTGCTTTCTGGCAGTTTTTTTTTTTTTTTTTTTGGCCATGGGCGTGGCCATAACCATAATTCTAGGAAACCTAATAATAATAACAACAAATAGTTCATAATAATGATTGATGAGGAGAATAGAAATAATGATATTACAATCACAATGACCACCTTTGGAGGAGAGATTTTGTGACAGGTACTTGACAAGGTATAGGTACTCAGTCGCTCGGTGGTGTCTGACTTTTTGCAACCCCATGGACTGTAGACTGCCAGTCTCCTCTGTCCATGGGATCCTCCAGGCAAGAATACTGGAGTGGGTTGCTATTTCCTCTTCCAGGGGATCTTCCCAACACAGCGATCGAACCTGTGTCTCTTGTGTCTTCTGTACTGGCAAGTGGGTTCTTTACCACTGAGTCACCTGGGAAGCTCTGGCAAGGCATCGGGTTGGCCAAGAAGTTTGTTTGAGTTTTTCCATACGAACTTATGGAAAAATCCAAACAAATGTTGGCCAACCCAATTTTTAACACATGTCATCTCATTGAACCCACCCAAAAAAAAAAACCCTGAGAAAGGTAAGATCCTCATTTTCCAGATGATGATAGAGAGGCAGGAATTGAACTCAGGTTTTCTGGACTTTCAAGCACAGATTCTTCTTTTTAATTAATTTTTATTGGAATATAGCTGTTGATTTACAGTGTTGTCCTAGTTTCTGCTATACAGCATAACATATATCCACTCTTTTAAAAATTCTCTTCCCATTTAGATCATTACAGAATATTGAGTAGAGTACCCTGTGCTGTACAGTAGGTTATTTATTTTTAATTGTAGGCTAAATACTTTACAATATTGTGGTGGTTTTTGCCGTCAGTCAGTTCAGTTCAGTTGCCCAGTCGTGTCCGACTCTTTGCAAACCCATGAACAGCAGCACGCCAGGCCTCCCTGTCCATCACTAACTCCCAGAGTCCGCTCAAACCCATGTCCATCGAGTCGATGATGCCATCCAACCATCTCATCCTCTGTTGTCCCCTTCTCCTCCTGCCCTCAATCCCTCCCAGCATCAGGGTCTTTTCAAATGAGTCAGCTCTTCGCATCAGGTGGACAAAGTATTGGAGTTTCAGCCTCAACATCAGACCTTCCAATGAACACCCAGGACTGATCTCCTTTAGGATGGACTGGTTGGATCTCCTTGCAGTCCAAGGGACTCTCAAGAGTCTTCTCCAACACCATGAATCAGCCATAGGTGTACATGCGTTCCCCATCCTGACCCTCCCTCCCACCTCCCTCCCCATCCCATCCCTCAGGGTCATCCCACTGCACCAGCCCTGAGCACCCTGCCTCATGCATCGAACNAAGGTAATTACAATATTGTGATGGTTTTTGCCATACATCGACATGAATCGGCCATAGGTGTACATGTGTTCCCCATCCTGACCCTCCCTCCCACCTCCCTCCCCATCCCATCCCTCAGGGTCATCCCACTGCACCAGCCCTGAGCACCCTGCCTCATGCATCGAACCTGGGCTGGCGATCTACTTCACATATGATAACAGACATGTTTCAAAGCTATTCTCTCAAATCATCCCATCTTCACCTTCTCCCACAAAGTCCAACAGTCTATTCTTTACATCTGTGTCTCTTCTGCTGTCTCGCATATAGGGTCATCGTTACCATCTTTCTAAATTCCATATATATGCATTGATATACTGTATTGGTGTTTTTCTTTCTGATTTACTTCACTCTGTATAATAGGCTCCAGTTTCATCCACCTCATTAGAACTGATTCAAATGCATTCTTTTTAATAGCTGAGTAATATTCCGTTGTGTAAATATACCACAACTTTCTTATCCACTTGTCTGCCGATTGACATCTAAGTTGTTTCCATGTCCTGGCTATTATAAACAGCAAGCACAGATTTTTAACTGCTATGTTCTATTGACAGATAACGGCTTTCAAAATATGCTGCTATTCTTCCAGCTTGAGAGTGTGTTCCAAATTCCAACCTAGGATTCTGAGAACTGGCTTTGCTGGATTCTAACCCATAATTACTAGCCTTTTATCCTCTGCTTGGAGGCAGCCTCGCATACATGGTGGTAAGTAATAGGAGAAAGTTTAAAAGGAATTTTGGGCTCTAATCTTGGAAGGCATTAAATAAGGTGCATGATAAAGACCCTCAAACAAACTGAGGTGGTTTCTCTTTTTATGTCTGTATTTCTGAACATTCTTCTCTGAGTCCAATTTTTGTAACAAGCCTCATATGCAAGTACTGGGACCCACGAAGTATTTACTAAGTCCTTGTTAAACATGGTGGACTTCTCAGGTGGCCCAATGGTAAAGAATTCACCTGTCAATGCAGGCGACGCAAGAGATGCAGGTTCAATCCCTAGGTCAGGAGGATTCCCTGGAGTAGGAAATCGTAACCCACTCCAGTATTCTTGCCCAGAAAATTCCATGGACAGAGGAGCCTGGCAGGCTACAATCCACTGGGTCGCAAAAAGTCGGACTCGACAGAGCATGCGCACACACTGGACACGGCAGGGGCTAAAGGCAGTCTATAAAATGAAGACAGAGTCCAAGGAATGACTGTCTAGGATGGGTGAATCATTGTGAGACAGGAAACAGTTTCCCTACATAATGCAAAGCTGCTCATCACTGCCTGCATTTCTTTTTAAATTTTTTTGGCCACACCGCATAGCACATGGCATCCTAGTTCCGCCACCAGGGATCAAACCCTTGGCCCCTGCAGTAGAAGCAAGGAGTTCCAAGCACTGGGCCGCCAAGGAAGCCCCTGCACTTCTAATAGCTACAAATCGCTGTTTTGTAGTGCCTGGAGCAAGGCAGGTGAGTGGGAAAAGCAGATAATCTCATCTCTCAGGTTTTAGCGTCCACAACCTTCCCACCTGTTCACGGAACAAACTTTCTCTGCATCTTCTTCCTGCTCTGAATGCATATCCTTAAGGTGAGAATGAACTGCCCTCCCCCAGAATTTCAGAACCATCAGTGTCACTGGGGGCAGAGGTGCGCATGGAGCCTGACAGTCTTCTCCGATGGGACCCAGCCCAATCCCTCTTATGTCTGAATGCCTTGTTTACCCATTAGTGGAGCATTGGACACCAGCAGCAGACAGGCTGGCTCCAGGGCATTTAAAAGGTCACGGACTGAGAGCCCAGGAAGGCAATCAGCTGGGATTCTGATCAACAGAGCTTCCAGAGAAGAGCATCATTTCCTAAATGCACCAACGATGTGCTTTGTCCTAGAGGAGAAGGGGACCCATCAGTCAGAGGTGAGCCTCTCTAGGAAATTATCTTTCTCACCAGCCCTCCTTGGCTAATAACCCAGGGGCACCTACCCTCAATTGGAAGCCTTGCCTGAATCACTTTGACCTTGGGGAAACTGAGATAATGGCCTTGGGAGAATTTTCTTGGTAAAACCACTGCCTTGGAGAAACTGAGGCAGTAAAACTACGTGGGACTCATCTTCATACAGCTAGCAAGAACCTGCTATAGAGCATGTGGCACTCAGCTCGGTGCTCTGCGATGACCAAGAGGGGAGGAAAGGACAGGGGATGGGAGGGAGGCTCCAGAGGGAGGGGATATGTGTGTACTTGTGCCTGATTCATGCTGTTGTACAGCACAAACTAACACAACATTGTAAAGCAATTATATTCCAATTTTTAAAAAAGAATAATCTCTAATCCCAAACAGTTGAAATAATAAGGACTTAGACACAACAAGCACAGCTTTTATAAATCACTTGCAAGCATGGACCCAGTGGTAAAGAGCCCACCTGCCAATGCAGTAGTCATAAGAGATGCGGGTTTGATCTCTGGGTTGGGAAGATCCCCGGGAGGGGGTCATGGCAACCCACTCCAGTATTCTTGCCTGGAGAATCCCACGGACAGAGGAGCCTGGCAGNCTTTTATAAATCACTTGCAAGCATGGACCCAGTGGTAAAGAGCCCACCTGCCAATGCAGTAGTCATAAGAGATGCGGGTTTGATCTCTGGGTTGGGAAGATCCCCGGGAGGGGGTCATGGCAACCCACTCCAGTATTCTTGCCTGGAGAATCCCACGGACAGAGGAGCCTGGCAGGCTACAGTCCATAGAGTTGCAAAGAGTCAGACACAGCTGAAGTGACTTAGCATGCATGCACCAAACATTCTTGCTGAGCTCTCTGGGTGTATTCTCTCATTTAATATAAAAGCCCTAAGAGGTACTTACTTTTATTGCTATGTTACAGGTAATGCTAGAGAGGTTAAGTGACTCACCCAAAGTTAGCTAGCTAGTTAGGTGGTGGAGTTGGAATTTGAACCCAGGTCTCTACATCTAGGTTGTCCTCATCCAACCTAGAAGGGAGAAAATGGATGGAATCTAGCAGATAGGAATTATAAAGGCGTTAGGGCAGAGAGATTTGTTGTTGTTTTAGACGCTAAGTCATCTCTGACTCTTTCGTGACCCTAGGGACTATAGTCCACCAGGCTTCTCTGTCCATGGGATTTTCCAGGCAAGAATACTGAAGTGAGTTCCCATGCCTTTCTCCAGGAGAGTCTTCCCCACCCAGGGATCAAACCCGTGTCTCCTGCACTGACAGGCGGATTCTTTACCGCTGAGCCACCTGGGGAGCCTGGCACAAAGAGCTTGGTGAGGCCCAGATTGGAAAGAAATAGTATTTTTGTTCATTGTTTGTTTTTCCCAGCACAGTTCAGGTCAGAAAGTGCCCTGACAGGCTGAACTGGTCAGACTGGGGGTAATGGTATGATGGACATAGAAGATAAATGCTGATTCACCACTTGAATGTTTTATAGCTGGTAGAAAACACAGAGAGGGAAACTTTTTGGCTAGTATCTTAGAAGAAATTCTCCTAATTTCATATTAATAGATGTGGAAACTGAGACACAGATGGAAATTGTCCTGACTTAAATGTAGACTGGGATTATTGATTTTCTGGTTGCTAGAACACTCCTTTTTAAAATAACAACAGTAATAGCCATAATAACAATAAAGGCAGCCCACAATTTTCTGTGTGCTTCGCATGTGTCAGGCTCTGTGCTGAGCGTTTTATATGCCTATAAATACAGCATTGTGCAAACTCCATCACAGCCTTGCAGGTTAAGTTCTAAGGCTCAGAGAGGTTGAGTCAACTGCCTAAATCACACAGTTAGTAAATGGCAGAAATAAGATTTTAAAACGTAGATAGCCTGACCCCAGAATCTGAGGTGTTTTCTGGGTTTTTTTAATTGTTTGGTCACATCATGCAAAATGTAGGATCTCAGTTCCCCAACTAGGGATCAAACCTGCTCCCCCTGCATTGGAAGCAGAGTCTTAACTACTGGACCACCAAGAAAGTCCCCAGAATCTGAGTTTTTTAAACTCTTTGACTCTGCTTCTTTATAAAATAGCATTCGTCAACAGATATTGATGGAGCCCCCATAGGATTCTGGATGAGTGACAGGTCCTGTCTCACCTCCATGAACTCACCACTTCATCAAAGAAACAGATTCATATGTAGAGAATTGAATACAGTATAAAAATGCTTCAATGAGGGGACTTCCCTGGAAGTCCAGTGGTTGAGACTCTGCACTACAATGCAGGAAGCACGTGTTTGAACACTGATCGGGGAACTAAGCGTATGCATAGGGATCTAAGGTCCCACATGCCATGTGGTAGCGCCAAGAAAAAGAAAAAAGAAACAGAAATAGTGGGCAGTTATAGAAGTTACCCTTGAGAACACACTTCCCGCATGCATGACATCTTGTTACTAAGTCCAAGTTCACTCTGCTCATCACACAAGAGGCCAGTGAATCCAAGAGATGAGGGCTCGAGGCAAGGAATATGTGGAAAGCTTAGCATAAGAATCTTGACTAAGAAGATGGCAGACTAATGTCTCAAAATAACCGTCTTGTTGGGGTCTTGACACCGGGTTCTTTTATGGATCAGAGATGGCGGGGGGTGGGGGGGGTACATGAAAAAAAAAACAAAGTAAAAAGGCCATTTAATCTTGCAAATATCTCCTAGAACGTCAAGCTTCAGGCAGAGGGATGTGTTAATTTCTTCATTCCTGCCGTCTACAGGTGAAAAGGCTTCTCAACAAAGCCTCTTTAGCTTAACAGTCAGGCAGAGGGGCAAGATTCTCTGAGGCCAGCCACTATGTATGATTATAATAACAAAAGCAGTAAAAAAGAAAAAAAAAAAAAAAAAACAAGAGTTAAAATCAAAGAAACAGATCTTGCATGGAAGAATCAAAATTGACTCTTCCCTGATACAATCTCTTGATCCTCACAACATACCCTGAGGAAGCTATCTCCATAGAAGGGTACATGATTTGCTCAGTCACACAACTGGTAACGCAAGGAGCCAAGATTCAAACTTGGGGTCACTGACCCCAGTGCTACAGAAAGTTCCTGACCACCATGCCACAGGAGTGCACAGGATCCCTCCAGGAAAGCATTCATCAAGGTAAGGCAGACTTTCCACTGGCCCATAGCTTTGTTGCCCGAAAGTTATGGTCAACTACCTCCTCTCAGAATGCAGTTCAAATCATATAGTTGGAAAGTAGCAGTTCAGGAAACACTCAGTTTTATAGGACAGACCCTGTCCTTTAAAAGATACCTTCCCTTCCAGGTGTTTATAAATTCAAGGCCATTTTTGGACTCATGCATTTGAGGAAGCCCTGGTGGCTCAGATGGTAAAGAGTCTATCTTCAATGCAGAAGCTGCAGGAGACACAGATTTAATCCCTGGGTCAGGAAGATCCCCTGGAGGAGGGGATGGCAACCCACTCCAATATTCTTGCCTGGAGAATCTCACGGACAGGGGAGCCTGGTGGGCTACAACCCATAGAGTTGCAAAAAGTTGGACATGACTAAAGTGACTTAGCACAGCACAGCACATATCATGAAGGGGTTTCACAAGACCAAGTTTAAACTTGGCTCTCAGAATAGAGTCACTTCTCCAATAAACCAATTCAGAATATAAACCAGTCTTGTTTAGGTAGCGGCAACCTGCATTTGTCCTGAAGACACAGTTTTTCCATATATTTTCCATATATTCACTCAAACAGATGTTTTATTAATTGCTGGCAATGTGCTAGGCATTGTGATAGGAACTGGTGAACACATGTTTTTAAAAGATAGAACTTAAAGTATCAGCAAAACAAGGGTATCAAAAAATTAGGAGGAAAAAATTTTGAGTATTTCATATTTTATATCCCCCCCCAAAAAAACCATACAAGTCATCATAATAGCAAAAATTGAATTTAAGGCAATCATAATGTTTTCAGCACTCTAGGTCTCTAACTAGTTCCAAGAAAAAGACATTAGTCCCTAGTCTTCATGGAGCTGGATGAAATATATGTAGAAAATGTTTGAGCACGGTCATTTTTGAGTCAGACATGACTTGGTTCAAATCTCATTTCTGCTACTTTCCAACTATGTGATTTTGGACAAGAGACTTAAATTATGAGTTTTGTTTTCTTCATCTATAAAATGTGAATAGTAACAACTTGCTCTTAGAGTTGTTATATGGATTTCATAAAGTAATGTCAATAAAGTGTATAGTCTAAATCAATATAAATGGAACCTCTTTTATGAGACCTTTCTTATCCATGGTTCTATTAGGTATCTATTTCTGCATAACAAATCATCATAAATTTAGCATCTTAAAACAATGCACACTTATTACCTCACAGTGTCTGCATATCAGGAATTCAGGCGTAATTTACCTAGGTTCCCTCTTTTCCAATCTCTCACAAGCTTGAAATCTAAGTACTGGCCAAGGCTGGAATCCCATCTGAAAGCTCAACTGGAAAAGGTTTTTCTTCCAAGCTCACTTATGTTGCTGTTGTCAGGATTTAGTTCCTTCTGGGCTATTGGACTGAGAGTGTCAGTTCCCAGCTGGCTGTTAACCAGAAGACACCCTCAGTTCCTTGTTACATGGATCTCCCCAACATGGCAAGTTGCTTCATCAAAGCCAGCCAGGGAGAGAGTCTGAGCAGGACAGAGTTTACAATCTTAAATAATACAACCATGGAAGTCACATCCCATCATATTTTCTATTTTCCCTTAGTTAGAAGCAAGTCATAGGTCTTGCCCATCCTCCCAGGGAGGAAATTACATAAGAGTTGGGAGTCCCGGATGGGCGGGGGTAGGGGTGGAGCGGGGGCCAGCAGGGGGCCGGGAGGGTATGANTCAGAACACCTGCACCCCTCAAACTCCTGCATCTACCCAAGAGCTGTCTCTTATACACATCTAGATGTGTATAAGAGACAGGAGAGAGTCTGAGCAGGACAGAGTTTACAATCTTAAATAATACAACCATGGAAGTCACATCCCATCATATTTTCTATTTTCCCTTAGTTAGAAGCAAGTCATAGGTCTTGCCCATCCTCCCAGGGAGGAAATTACATAAGAGTTGGGAGTCCCGGATGGGCAGGGGTAGGGGTGGAGCGGGGGCCAGCAGGGGGCCGGGAGGGTATGAGTGGGGCAGTGGGAACCTTTTAGAAACTGTCTGCCACACCAGCTGACATTTCTCTCACCTTCAGCAGAGGTTTCTACTACTGGTGTCCTGCTTGAAATTAGGTCAAATAGAACTCGGGACACCGTTGAACCCAAGTTATATTTATTCATCTAGCAAATATTTACTGAATATCTACTTATTCAACTCTACTGGTCTAGACATTGGCTATACTGTTTTAAAAAACTTAAAAAAATAAAAAGACAGGTAAAATCTCTGTCTTCGTGAAACATGCTATATTGGCAGAACAGGGAGGAAGGTTACAGAACACTCTCTGCACTATCAATAATTTATCATATGTGACTCAAGTGTAGAATCTAAACATAAAATTTGAACTCCATGGTTTATTTCCAGAGAATTGCTTTAAAATGTTTATTGACAATCACAGTAACCATTGCCTCGGCAGAACAAGGTCTCTCCCAAAAGATATTAATTTTTAAATAACTATGGAAATCTTAACTCATGCTAATTACACGAGTATATACATTTGTTACAGCTCATTGAAATGTCACAACTAGAATGTGCGCATGTTATTGCATGTAAGTTATGGCCCATTAAATAAATAAATAAAAATTCGTTTCAGAAAAAACTATCTAAGAAAAAAAGAAAAAACTATCTAAGAAGTGCCTTGCCTGATGAAAGATTTTTCTAAATTGGCAGGATCATCAATAGATCACAGATTATCAGAAAATATTGATTATAACCTATAATTCATCATTTTGCTGAACTGAAAGTAAGAAAATACATTGTTACATTTTGAATATAGAGCAATTTATAATTATATATATCTTTCTTTTGCAGCTCATTCAACATCATCTACCCATTAACAGGGGACCATGTCTTGCATGATTGTGATTAAATTCAGTCATCTTTGCTATTTTGCCAACTTTTCAATTATTAAAAAACGTATCACACACAAAATTTTTTATTTTGTTGTTATGAGTTGTATATGTCAAGATGGGACCCCATGGAGTGGAGGGGGTTGGTAAATTGAAAGACTGGGATTCACATAGACACACTACTATATATAAAATATATAACCAATAGGGACCCACTGTATACTCTACTCAATATTCTGTAATGGCCTATATGGGAAAGAATCTTTAAAAGAGTGGATATATGTATACATATAACTGATTCAATTTGCTGTACACCTGAAACTAATACAACATTGTATTGGGTTGGCCAAAAAGTTCATTTGGTTAGTGAACATGTTGTTCAATAAAGTTCTTGGTGAAAATGAAAAATAAGTCTTTCATTTTTACTTAAAACAAACTTTTTGACCAACCCAATAAACCAACTGTACTCCAATTAAAAAAAAATTTTTTTAAAGAAGTTATTTTATTTTAACAGTTTTTTAAAGTACATTACAACATTTAAATTTTAGCCCTTTGGGTATGTGGGTCTCCCCATGTCCTCCTGCCCTGGGTCTCAGAAATGTCCAGGGCAAGCCTGCCAAGGGGCTCAGCTTCCAGCTCTGAAGGTCACACAAGAGCGATAGTTGAAAGTGAAACCAAAAGAATCACTAAGTGAAATCCAGCCATGCTCCTACACAGCTGTGTGACCTGGGCAAGGCCCCCTGCCACTCAGATCTTCAGTTTCTTCACCTGTACAATGGGGCTAACAATAAAACAATCTCATAGAGATGGTGGGCGGGGAAGGCAATGGCACCCCACCCCAGTACTCTTGCCTGGAAAATCCAATGGACGGAGGAGCCTGGTGGGCTGCAGTCCATGGGGTCGCTAACAGTCGGACAGACTGAGCGACTTCACTTTCACTTTTCTCTTTCATGCATTGGAGGAGGAAATGGCAACCCACTCCAGTATTCTTGCCTGGAGAATCCCAGGGATGGGGGAGCCTGGTGGGCTGCCGTCTATGGGGTCACACAGAGTTGGACATGACTGAAGTGACTTAGCAGCAGCAGCAGCAGAGATGGTGGGAGAGGTAAATAAGATAACTGGTTTGTAAACCAGTTAAGCACTGGACCTGGTGAAAATGAGAAAGCCCCTGGCCTTTCTTTAAAAAAATAAAATCCTTTGGGGGTTTGTGGTAGGGCAAATCTGGGAGGCAGAGTTTAGAGAAGTGGCAATGATTATGGGATAATATTCCCAGATGGTGCAGTGGTAAAAAGTGAAGTGAAGTCAAGTCGCTCAGTCATGTCCGACTCTTTGCGACCCCATGGACTGTAGCCTACCAGGCTCCTCCATCCCTGGGATTCTCCAGGCAGGAATACTGGAATGTGTTGCCATTTCCTTCTCCAGGAGATCTTCCCAACCCGGGGATTGAACCTGGGTCTCCCGTATTGCAGGCAGATGCTTTACCATCTGAGCCACAAAAGTCCACCTGCTAATGCAGGAGACACAAGTGACATGGGTTCGATCCCTGGGTCAGAAAGATCCCCTGGAGAAGGAAATGGCAACCTGCTTCAGTGTTCTTGCTTGGAAAATTCCATGGACAGAGGAGCCTGGCAGATGATAGTCCATGTGGTTGCAAAGGGTCGGACACGACATTCAAGGCAGAGGTAAGCAGTCTTTAGTGAGATCTAAGAAATAATTGGGGCTTAGCTCTACCCATGGTTCAGAGAATGACTCAATGTAAGTGTGATTCCCATGGGACCCAGGCCGACCTGGGGACTCAGGAAAACTGCATCACACACACTGGTGGCCACTAGCCCCTTCTAGGAAGCTTACCAAAATGCTGATTCCCAGGGCCCACCCCCCACCCTCCCCCGCAAAAGTCTGATTCAGCAGGTCCTTGGGATGGGCTCCCAAGACTGATTATTTTTTTTACAAGCATCTGCTTGTAAAATTACAAGCACTGTTTTCAGGGCAATGGCAAGAATCCCTGCCCTTCTCAGGTTCTAAGTGAGCCTTATTCATGTCACCCTTTAAAAACATGCATACCCAGTAATCAGAACACCTGCACCCCTCAAACTCCTGCATCTACCCAAGAGGGGCAGGAAGTCACAGGAGATAGCTTCTCCACCTCTGGCTAAGATCAAGCTGCATATCAGACCAGTGCATCGGGACCACCAACCTTAGCAATCATGGTACATAGAAGAGCAAGAGATGAAAGCAAGCTGAGAACACAGGGCCTGGAGTGGGGGGTAGCAAAATTCTGTAAAGAACCAAACAGTATACAAGTTCCCTGGTGGTTCAGAGGTTAGAGCTCCATGCTTCCAGTGAAGGAGTCATGGGTTTGATCCCTCGTTGGGGAACTAAGATCCCACATGTGGCATGGTGCAGCCAAAAAGGGGGGGAAAAGGACCAAATGGTATGTATTTCAGCTCCACAGGCCAGACAGTCACAAAGGCGATGCACAGGGCAACACACATACAAATGGGTGTGGCCAGTTTCCAATAAAACTTTATTTACAAAAACAGGCAGTGGGCCAGATTTGTCCCATGGGCCATAAGTTTACCAACCCAGGATCCAGATTCAAATGGAATATCTGTGAAATCCCAGCTGCGCTGTGCTGTGTGTCCTTGTATAAGTTACCTAACTTCTCTGAGCCTCGGTCTCCCCATGTGAAATTCAGCAGAATAAGAGTACCAGATCCACAGTGTTGGCGTGAGAACCCTCACATTTTAAATACAAAGTATTTCACATCATTCTGGGAACTCAGTATGCCAGGATAAAAGTCAGCTGTTAACTACTGTCTGGTCTAGAATGAGCAAGGCTCCATCCCTTCTCAGCTGGGTGACCTCGGGCAAGTGATATAACCTCTCTGTGCCTGAGTTTCCTGGATATAAAATAGGAATAAAAACAGTTGTGAGAATTAAATGAGACAATTAATGCAAAATGCTTAGAAGGATGCCTGTTAAAAAAGCACACTGGAAAGTTAGCTTATTATTGTGTTATGATAAATTATAAATTACTATTTTGTTATTATATTTCTTACAGAGAAGAGATTGAATCAACAGACTAAGGAGAAAATTTCCTTTATAGCAAAGAAAAGAGCACCAAGATTCTTGCCTTTCCCAAAAGCTATTAAGACTTGAGCCTTTAGCCAAAGACACTGAGTGTAAAAACGTCTTTCTTTGCACCCACAGGTCAGCCAGGAAACAGCCACACTGAAACCAGCAGACTTGAAGCTAAGTTGTATTTACCACAGTTAGCTTTGCCTCTAAATTCCTACTAAAGATGAAACACAATATCTAGAACCTTCGTTGGAGCTTTGAGACAAAGCTATGGGATGTGATGGGAGGGGCATTTTAATAAATACCCCCCAGATTGTTTTTATCTGGTTTTAATCTTAGTTTCACATTTCTTCTATCCTTTATTTAGTCTCTAGAATTTGCCATCAGCTTGTCAAAGACAAGTGATGTCTCTTCAAATATATTCTCTTTTGTAATTTATATATCGAATATATGAAGGTCTCTTTGGCTGGGGGTTTTCCCAACACACACAGAAGCCAACTCAATTAACTTTCCTTAAGGAAATTCCATCGCCTTTGAGAAAAACAGTTCTTGATCCTCTCCTCTGGGTTGCTGCTTCAACACACACACACGCACACACACACACACAGACAAACACACAAACGCAAGTCGAAACAGCACTAAAGTAATTAAAGCAGCTGGGATTGATTGGGGTTCTGAGTGACCTTTTGGTAACTTACCTACGCCTGCCATTTAGAGAAAGAATAATTTATGATGCAAGTCGAAGTGCAGAAAACCAAGGCAGACAGAAAGAGAATTCTGATTAGCCAAGAGGGGTGAACTGTCAGGAAGGGGCCCCAGAGCCCCTTGTCAAAACAGGGAACAAAAGCAGTAAACGTCCAGGTTTGCCCAGACACAGACGCCTGCGGTTCCCAGGGTGAGTCTGCTCTTCTGGTTTGGAGAATCCAAGAAGTTCAGGGTTGGGAAGGTCTTAAAGGTCTCATCCAGCCCACTCATTTGACAAATGAGGAAACTGAGGCTCAGGGTAGAGGCTGACTCACTCCAGATTTGACTGTAGCATCTGCCTGTCAGATGCTACGAGTTTTCCCACTTTATCTGGACCAGTGTATTCAATCCAGAGGGATCTTCAAATTCCAAAATGCCCTTTATTTGTAAATTATTAATAAGTTTGTGATTCAGATTACAGATTAAAATCACAGAAGGCAAGCTCAACAACACATGGATTATTTTCTGCTTTGTTCACCACTGTACCCAGCACCTAGATTAACAGCTGCAATGAGATAAGTAATGCAGTTCTCTAGAATGAGCTTTCAGGAGCCACCTTTCCTGGACTCAACAGATGAACATATGGCTGGGGCGGCTCCGGATCCAAAGTGCTATCCATTTGAGGGCACCGGGTCAGGAAAACAGAAGATCTAGATGCCCCAGTATTGCAGTTGCATTAAGACTATTCCATTGCCTCTCTGTCCACCAACAGTCCCAGAGGCACAAATGGCCACTGATAAAATCTGTGCCGCTATGAGAAGAGATCAGACGGTTGAGACTTCCCTTAATGAACTCCCACCAGTGCCCCGCCTTTGTTTCGGCTGTTACTTTCACCTGGGAAATGCTTTGCTGGCCTCTGAGCCTTCACATCTCACAAACACTTTAAAATCCAGCTTGGCGGACTTCCCTGGTGGTCCAGTGGTTAAGACTCTGTGCTGTCAATGCAGGGGGTGTGGGTTCGATCCCTGGTCCAGGACCTAAGAGCCTCCATGCCATGCAGCATGGTCAAAAAGTAAAAAAGTAAAATTAAACTCAGCTCACGTGCCACCTCCTCCAGGAAGCTTTCTTTTCTTTTTCCTACAAAGAAGCAACCCTTCCCTCTTTTGAGCTAACTTCCACACATCTTTTAGGACTTTGTTTAAATGTTTCTTTGTCAGGGGAACCTTCTCTGACTTTCTGGATAAGGTCAGATTTTCCTACTTCTTATACTTTTACTATCACAACACTAATTGTGCTTTCTTTATTATCTGTCTTTCCCCTTTGAATAGTAAATGTCTTGAGAAGAGAGATCATTTCTGCTCTCTTCCACCATATGTATTCCTAGAACCTAGCACAGTGCCTTAACCACAGGTTCGGTTCAGTTCAGTTCAGTCGCTCAGTCGTGTCCGACTCTTTGCGACCCCATGAATAGCAGCACAACAGGCCTCCCTGCCCATCACCAACTCCTGGAGTTCACTCAGACTCGCGTTCATTGAGTCCATGATGCCATCCAGCCATCTCATCCTCTGTCATCCCCTTCTCCTCCTGCCCCCAATCCCTCCCAGCATCAGAGTCTTTTCCAATGAGTCAACTCTTCGCATGAGGTGGCCAAAGTACTGGAGTTTCAGCTTTAGCATCATTCCTTCCAAAGAACACCCAGGGCTGATCTCCTTCAGAATGGACTGGTTGGATCTCCTTGCAGTCCAAGGGACTCTCAAGAGTCTTCTCCAACACCACAGTTCAAAGGCATCAATTCCTCAGCACTCAGCTTTCTTCACAGTCCAACTCTCATATCCATACATGACCACAGGAAAAACCATAGCCTTGACTAGACGGACCTTAGTCGGCAAAGTAATGTCTCTGCTTTTGAATATACTATCTAGGTTGGTCATAACTTTTCTTCCAAGGAGTAAGCGTCTTTTAATTTCATGGCTGCAGTCACCATCTGCAGTGATTTTGGAGCCCCCAAAAATAAAGTCTGACACTGTTTCCACTGTTTCCCCATCTATTTCCCATGAAGTGATGGGACCGGATGCCATGATCTTCGTTTTCTGAATGTTGAGCTTTAAGCCAACTTTTTCACTCTCCTCTTTCACTTTCATCAAGAGGCTTTTTAGCTCCTCTTCACTTTCTGCCATAAGGGTGGTGTCATCTGCATATCTGAGGTTATTGATATTTCTCCCGGCAATCTTGATTCCAGCTTGTGTTTCTTCCAGTCCAGCGTTTCTCATGATGTACTCTGCATATAAGTTAAATAAGCAGGGAGACAATATACAGCCTTGACGTACTCCTTTTCCTATTTGGAACCAGTCTGTTGTTCCATGTCCAGTTCTAACTGTTGCTTCCTGACCTGCATACAGATTTCTCAAGAGGCAGGTTAGGTGGTCTGGTATTCCCATCTCTTTCAGAATTTTCCACAGTTTATTGTGATCCACACAGTCAAAGGCTTTGGCATAGTCAATAAAGCAGAAATAGATGTTTTTCTGGAACTCTCTTGCTTTTTCCATGATCCAGCGGATGTTGGCAATTTGATCTCTGGTTCCTCTGCCTGTTCTAAAACCAGCTTGAACATCAGGGAGTTCACGGTTCACATATTGCTGAAGCCTGGCTTGGAGAATTTTGAGCATTACTTTACTAGCGTGTGAGATGAGTGCAATTGTGCGGTAGTTTGAGCATTCTTTGGCATTGCCTTTCTTTGGAATTGGAATGAAAACTGACCTTTTCCAGTCCTGTGGCCACTGCTGAGTTTTCCAAATTTGCTGGCATATTGAGTGCAGCACTTTCACAGCATCATCTTCCAGGATTTGAAACAGCTCAACTGGAATTCCATCACCTCCACTAGCTTTGTTCTTAGTGATGCTTTCTAAGGCCCACTTGACTTCACATTCCAAGATGTCTGGCTCTAGATTAGTGATCACATCCTCATGATTATCTGGGTCGTGAAGATCTTTTCTGTACAGTTCTTCTGTGTATTCTTGCCACCTCTTCTTAATATCTTCTGCTTCTGTTAGGTCCATACCATTTCTATCCTTTATCGAGCCCATCTTTGCATGAAATGTTCCCTTGGTATCTCCAATTCTCTTGAAGAGATCTCTAGTCTTTCCCATTCTGTTGTTTTCCTCTATCTCTTTGCATTGATTGCTGAAGAAGGCTTTCTTATCTCTTCTTGCTATTCTTTGGAACTCTGCATTCAGATGCTTATATCTTTTCTTTTCTCCTTTGCTTTTCGCCTCTCTTCTTTTCAGTGCTATTTGTAAGGCTTCTCCAGACAGCCATTTTGCTTTTTTGCATTTCTTTTCCATGGGGATGGTCTTGATCCCTGTCTCCTGTACAATGTCACGAACCTCATTCCATAGTTCATCAGGAACTCTGTCTATCAGATCTAGGCCCTTAAATCTATTTCTCACTTCCACTGTATAATCATAAGGGATTTGATTTAGGTCATACCTGAATGGTCTAGCGGTTTTCCCTACTTTCTTCAATTTAAGTCTGAATTTGGAAATAAGGAGTTCATGATCTGAGCCACAGTCAGCTCCTGGTCTTGTTTTTGTTGACTGTATAGAGCTTCTCCATCTTTGGCTGCAAAGAATATAATCAATCTGATTTCGGTGTTGACCATCTGGTGATGTCCATGTGTAGAGTCTTCTCTTGTGTTGCTGGAAGAGGGTGTTTGCTATGACCAGTGCATTTTCTTGGCAAAACTCTATTAGTCTTTGCCCTGCTTCATTCCGCATTCCAAGGCCAAATTTGCCTGTTACTCCAGGTGTTTCTTGACTTCCTACTTTAGCATTCCAGTCCCCTATAATGAAAAGGACATCTTTTTTGGGTGTTAGTTCTACAAGGTCTTGTAGGTCTTCATAAAACCGTTCAACTTCAGCTTCTTCAGCATTACTGGTTGGGGCATAGACTTGGATTACTGTGATATTGAATGGTTTGCCTTGGAAACGAACAGAGATCATTCTGTCGTTTTTGAGATTGCATCCAAGTACTGCATTTCGGACTCTTTTGTTGACCATGATGGCTACTCCATTTCTTCTGAGGGATTCCTGCCCGAAGTAGTAGATATAATGGTCATCTGAGTCAAATTCACCCATTCCAGTCCATTTTAGTTTGCTGATTCCTAGAATGTCGATGTTCACTCTTGCCATCTCTTGTCTGACTACTTCCAATTGCCTTGATTCATGGACCTGATATTCCAGGTTCCTATGCAATATTGCTCTTTACAGCATCAGACCTTGCTTCTGTCACCAGCCACATCCACAGCTGGGTATTGTTTTTGCTTTGGCTCCATCCCTTCATTCTTTCTGGAATTATTTCTCCACTAATCTCCAGTAGCGTGTTGGGCACCTACTGACCTGGGGAGTTCCTCTTTCAGTATCCTATCATTTTACCTTTTCATACTGTTCATGGGGTTCTCAAGGCAAGAATACTGAAGTGGTGTGCCATTCCCTTCTCAAGTGGACCACATTCTGTCAGACCTCTTTATCATGACCCGCCCGTCTTGGGTTGCCCCGTAGGCATGGCTTGGTTTCATTGAGTTAGACAAGGCTGTGGTCCTGGTATGATTAGATTGACTAGTTTTCTGTGAGTATGGTTTCAGTGTGTCTGCCCTCTCATGCCCTCTTGCAGCACCTACCATCTTACTTAGGTTTCTCTTACCTTGGGCATGGGGTATCTCTTCATGGCTGCTCCAGCAAAGCGCAGCCGCTGCTCCTTACCTTGGACGAAGGGACCACAGGAGGCATGAACAAACTGAAGGATGGATGGATGGATCAATGAATGGTTGAATGAATCAATTAATGAATTAATGAATGAATCAACGTATGAATCACTTACATGTTATTATCCAGTCTCTAGCATGCTGTTGAATTTACTTCTCAAAGACAGAAGAATGCAGTGGTTAAAAGCAGGCTTTTAATGCAGTGGTTTCCAACAGGCAATAGACACAGAGAACAGACCTGTGGTGGCCAAGGGGACAAGGGTGGGAGAGGAATGGAGCAGGAGTGTGGATTATCAGATGCCAACTATTATTACAGAATGGATAAACAAGGTCCTATGGTATAGCACAAGGAATCACATTCAATATCCAGTGATCAACCATAATGGAAATGAATATGAAAAAGAATGTAAATATGCATAGCTGAATCACTTGGCTGTACAATAGAAATCAGCACAGCACTGTAAATCAACTATACTTCAATAAAATTTTAAAAATTGTGTTTTCTAGAGTGAGGCTGCCTGAGACCAAATTTTAACTCCATTTACCACCTGCATGGTGTGGAAGAAGCTCCTTCACACTTCTGAGCCTCAGTTTCCCCATCTCTAAAGGAGAACCATTGTACTGCCCACACCTCATAGGACTGTTGTGGGCTTAAATGAGATCATACGTGTAAAGTGCTTGGCACATCACAAGTACTCAGGAAACGTTAGCTTTATTGTTCTGATAGCTCTTTTGGCAAGAGTTGTCAAATTCATCTTTGTAAGGCCCAGTACCTGGAAGATACACACGTTTGGGCCTCAAAAAGAGTGAACACTCACATGGATATTTTAAACCTCTCTGCCAGGACATTTCAAAACTCTGAGAATGTCAAATATGTCAGCTACATGGAAGGAAGCTAAAGGGTAATGACAGCTAAATGTAATCTCTGACACTGGACTAGGTCCTAGAAGAATGTTGTAAAGAACATTCTTGGGTCCACTGACAGAGCTGATCTACAGATGAAGATGAGATGAAGATACTGTATAAATGCTAAATTCTCTGAAGTCAACAAATGTAATGTGGTTACATGAGGCTATCCACATCCTTATATGCTGAAATATTTAGGGGTAAAAGACCTTCATATATGCAACTTACTCTTACATGTTCAGAAAAATTATACACATTTGAGAGAAAAGGAAAAAGCAGAGTAAAATACAAGTGACTCCAGCTAAAGGTAGGATACACTTCGTGCTATTTTTGTTCTTGAAATTTTTCAACAAGTTTGAAATTATTTCCTGATGAAAAAGTTTTGCAAATTGTGGAATGAATCTGGAACCACCAGATTACAGTTCTGGATTTTCAAATAATATTATAGTTACATCTGAAAACCAATCTAGTAAACTAATAATCTCCAGGCTTCCCAGGTAGTGCTAATGGTAAAGAATCTGCCTGCCATTGCAGGGGGAGATATAAGAGATCTGGATATAATTGTGGAATGAATCTGGAACCACCAGATTACAGTTCTGGATTTTCAAATAATATTATAGTTACATCTGAAAACCAATCTAGTAAACTAATAATCTCCAGGCTTCCCAGGTAGTGCTAATGGTAAAGAATCTGCCTGCCATTGCAGGGGGAGATATAAGAGATCTGGATATTTGATCCCTGGGTCAGGAAGATCCCCTGGAGGAGGGGATGGCAACCCACTCCAGTATTCTTGCCTGGAGAATCCCATGGACAGAGGAGCCTCATGGGCTACAGTCCACAGAGTCCCAAAGAGTTGGACACGACTGAAGTGACTTAGCACGCAACTCAAACTAATCTCAGCAGATAAGCCTGCAGAGGAGGCAAACACATGACTCCCCAACCCTTTCTCAGGGCAGACATTACTAATCAAGATGGCATCCTTAATTAGTAAATCCAGACACAACCTCAGAATCCTCAACACAGCTGCTACCAAGCAAATAAAACAACTCCCTGGATGAAATAACCATGGACTTGACCTCCTTCTGAGAGCTTTCTGTTCTAATCAGGGACTCATCAGACTTCAAAGCCTTTCTAGTGGAGGCACCATGGCCCCTGGAACATCTAGATGGATAATCCACAAAGTACCACTCAAAGTCTTCTATACGTTATTCCCATCGAAACTTAGGACTTATTTTACTTTGGTAAATTTACTAAGGTTCTATGTGGTCGGCGGGGAAGGCAATGGCACCCCACCCCAGTACTCTTGCCTGGAAAATCCAATGGACGGAGTAGCCTGGTGGGCTGCAGTCCATGGGGTCGCTAACAGTCGGACAGACTGAGCGACTTCACTTTCACTTTTCTCTTTCATGCATTGGAGAAGGAAATGGCAACCCACTCCAGTATTCTTGCCTGGAGAATCCCAGGGACGGGGGAGCCTGGTGGGCTGCCGTCTATGGGGTCNCGCTAACAGTCGGACAGACTGAGCGACTTCACTTTCACTTTTCTCTTTCATGCATTGGAGAAGGAAATGGCAACCCACTCCAGTATTCTTGCCTGGAGAATCCCAGGGACGGGGGAGCCTGGTGGGCTGCCGTCTATGGGGTCACACAGAGTCAGACACGACTGAAGTGACTTAGCAGCAGCAGCAGCTATGTGGTCGGAAGATTCTAGCAGTCAGATTTCTTTGTGTCTGAATAGCATCTCTTCAAGGGCTTCCCAGGTGGCACTACCAGTGGTAAAGAACCCACCTGCCAATTCAAGAGACATAAGAGATGTGGGTTTGATCCTCAGGTTGGGAAGATCCCCTGGAGGAGGGCATGGCAACCCACTCCAGTATTCTTGCCTGGAGAATCCCATGGACAGAGGAGCCTGGCGGGCTGCAGTCCACAGGGTCACAAAGAGTCAGATATTACTGAAGCAACTTTCAGCACACATGCACACCATCTCTTCAAACACATCTTCCAACTCGACAAGTCACTTTAACCTTTATGAACCTCAGTCTCCCCATCTACAAAAAGGAACATACAATAACCCTTCAGGCTGTTACGAGGACTGGCTAAGGTACTGATTGTGAACATCTTATACCCTTTACAGCTAAATTATATGATTATAGTGATGGTGATTAACCACATCATCATCCTTCCATCTTTTTCTGCTCTCCAATTACACCCCCTCCCAGTTAATGGAGTCCTGTTTCTCTTTAGAAGGTAGAAAACAGCCTCTTCCCCAAACATCTCCAGCCTGGGTTCTTCAACAACCCATGGAGCTCTCCTGCCTTGAACCTGAACCATGCCTGAGTTTCAAGAGAGCAGTTATGTGTCCATTTTCTTCGATTATCAGTGAAAGGTTAAGTGCCCCAGGCCTCAGCTCCTAGATACCCATCTAGGCTTTCCATTATGAGCGGAGGTAGACCAACCGGGTCTGTGAGTTTCATTCTCTGGCCCTGGGCTCTCCAGCTAATAGAACCTCAGCCACTCTCTTGAAGGTAAAGCTTTATCTCCGGGCAAAGCCAACCAATTTAAATGGCACTCACAGCTCAGGCCCGCATGTTCATGGGCTCTGAGTACTCCAAGGAGCCAGAGCAATAAAATCTATTAGGTCTCCTTTGTCCCATCTTGTTGTGAACTTATAAGAAAAAGCCACTAAGAGGATCAGTACCCAGAAAAACCTTCATAATTGTGGCTTCTATGCAGCGAATGAGGACAATTACCAAGGCAACCAGCCAATCATTCTGGTTAAGGGCAGAGGGAGTTTATTCCAGAAGAGGCTGTTTCGAACCTCTATGGCACTGTAATCAGAGAGTAACCAACATTTTAAAAGGCCCTTGTGTAAAAATAGGAGGAACAGCAGGGGAGGAAAAGAGGAGAGGGGGGAAGAAATTAATTTCCTCTTATTTCCTGCCTGCCTCATTGATTGCAGTCCAAAGGCAAAATGATGCACTCGCCCCAGTGCACCTGGGGCCACAGGGGCTGACAGCCAAGCCCGCGATGTCGTCTGATTTTATGCACGCGTTTATTTACTTCTTTTCCCCTCAGGATCTGGCATCTGCTATGTCAGTCTCAAGACAGGGGCAGCCAAGGTGTTGGTAAGAATCACCAAAAAAGGTATGGAGCTTCTTTCAGTACCTTCTGGTCCCATGAGAATAAAAACAGTAGCCCATCCTTCCTGACCCTGCCTCCATCACCTCAGTTGCTGATTTTGGCAGATCATTTTGTGATGAAAGTTGTTTTGCTCAGCAGGGTGTCTCCTATAAGTTTATGTTGGAAATCAGGGGGAATTGGGAAAACTCTAGATGCTTTTCCATCTTGGGGACTCTGGAGATTTTAGCTGATACTGAATTGGGGACTGACTTTTTCCTGCTGGGCCATGCGAGGCCCCTGGCATGGTTGAGGATGTGGGTGAGAATATATCTTTGGTCTACAGTCTCTGTGTTCTCAGCTCTGTGTCCCCATGATTCCTCCCTGCCTCCAACCCTCCCAGCCATGGGCAGTGAAACACTAGATAACCTGCCCCGTGTTTGCTCATCTTCCTGGTAGGACTAGCAAAGCCATCCAATGAAATAAGAGGCTATCTTTTCCATTAGTGAGCCTCCATGATGTGAAGTGTGAAAGAGAGGTGTGTCCCATTGAAAAAAAGTCATTGATTTACTCAGTAAACACAGGCCAGGCACTATTCTCTTAGCACCATGTAGGAAATCATTTCCTTGTTTCTCCCCAACTAGCAGAGTCTATCATTCTAGTTACACTGAGATAACAGTAATGAAAACAACAGGAGTATAATAATATGACCACAGCAACAGGTGAATTGAACATTTGCCCTTATGTCATGATCTCCCTTAAGCCTCTAGGATATTATGGCATCAGTCAGGGTCCCAGCAGGAAGTAAGTGGCACATTCAAAGGATTTAACTGATGAGGGTTTAATAAAGGGTCTCCCTTTTTTGTAGACGTACAGCCACGTTTCTCCCCCCAGCTTTACTGAGATCCAATTGACATGTGCTCATTGTGTGTGCTCAGTTTGACTCTTTGTGGTCCTATGGACTGTAGCCCTCCAGGCTCCTCTGTCCATGGGATTCTCCAGGCAAGAATACTGGAGTGGGTNTAGACGTACAGCCACGTTTCTCCCCCCAGCTTTACTGAGATCCAATTGACATGTGCTCATTGTGTGTGCTCAGTTTGACTCTTTGTGGTCCTATGGACTGTAGCCCTCCAGGCTCCTCTGTCCATGGGATTCTCCAGGCAAGAATACTGGAGTGGGTCACCATGCCCTCCTCCAGGGATCTTCCTGACCCAGGGATCGAACCTGTGTCACCTGCATTGCAGGCATATTCTTCACCCACTGAGCCACCTGGGAGCCCAAATGACATGTAACATTGAATAAATTTAAGGTGTACAAAGTGTTGATTTGAGACATTTATATATTGCAGTAAGATAACCACCACTACTGGATTCCCTAACAGCTCCTTCATGTCACATACTAACCATTTCCTTTTTGTGGTGAGAACATGTAAAATCTCCTCTCTTAGCAAATTACAAGTACATAATAGAGTGTTGATAAGTTCTGGTACTCTAATAAAGGGGTCTGTTTTCACAGGTGTGAACAGGGTTAAAGGAATCAGCAAAGGATATTTAAATTCCTGGGGTCAGCCTTGGGTGGGGAGCTATTACCACCTGCAGCCAAATGAAGGGGCATAGGGTTCCCAGGTGAAGGGCATGGGAGAGAGGCCACCCAAGAGGAGATGGAGAAATAGAACAGCCCAGTCATTCCCTCCCTCCTGACCTCTAGTCTTTCTCCAATGATTCCCACTGGCCAATCAATTGAGGTTGAATCAATCACCAACGACCAGTAAGTTAATCAGTCATGACTATTTAATGAAGCCTCCATAAAAGCCCAAAAAGGAAGGGGTTGAGAGCTTCCTCGATGAGGAACCAAAACACATCCACGTGCCATTTGTGCTCGGCTCCAAGTCCCAGGAGGACAGATTCTTTTTCAGTATCTTGTCCTATGAATCTTTTCCATTAGGCTGTTCCTGAGTTATTTTATAGTAAACTAGAATCGCAAACTGTATAGTCAAAGCTATGGTTTTTCCAGTAGTCATGTATGGATGTGAGAGTTGGACCATTAAGAAGGCTGAGCGATGAAGAATTGATGCTTTTAAACTGTGGTGCTGGAGAAGACTCTTAAGAGTCCCTTGGACTGCAAGATCAAACCAGTCAATCCTAAAAGAAATCAACCCTGAATATTCATTGGAAGGACTGATGCTGAAGCTGAAGCCCCAATACTTTGGCCACTGGATGTGAAGAACCAACTCTTTGCAAAAGACCCTGATGCTAGAGAAGACTGAAGGCAAGAGGAGAAGTGGGGGGTGACAGAGGATGAGATGGTTAGACGGCATCACCAACTCAATGGACATGAGTTTGAGCCAACTCTGGAAGATAGAGAAGGAAAGGGAAACCTGGCTTGCTGAGTCCATGGGGTCACGAAGAGTTGGACATGACTTAGTGATTAAACAACATTAATGAACTGCTAATCTAGCGAACTCGTGGATTTCTTGAGTTTTGTAAGCTATTCTAGCAAATTCATTGAACCCAAGAAATGGGTCCCTGGAACCTTCCATTTGTAGCCAGTGGGTCAGAAGGACTTCTGAACCTGGACGGGCGATTGGATTGGTGCGTGAAGTCTTGCACGGCTGAGCCTTTGTTTCTTTTTTAATATTTATGTATTGACTTAACTGTGCCGGGACTTAGTTTCAGCTGCAGCATGTGAGACCTGGTTCCCTGACCAGAGATCGAGCCCTGGCCTCCTGCATTGGGAACATGGAGTCTTAGCCACTGGACCACCAGGGAAATCCTAGGACTGAGCCCTTTGCCTGTGAAATCTGATTCTGTCTCCACATAGTTAGTATCAGGATTGAGCTGACACCCTGCTGGTGTCTGAGAATTGCTTGTTGGTGCAGGAAAGTTGAAATTGGGTCCAGGAACCTAATTTAGTTGGGATACTACTAGATGATAGTATGGCCAGAGGATTCAGGAATATTGGAACCCTGTCCCAGACCATATGAGGTCCTGAGGCAATTCCATGCGAGGGATGGACACATGGAAGGTGAATTTGGAGACTGACACTAAGTTCTCACGCATAACTCAAATTATCCCAGGGGGTCATGGAGAGACCCATTGGTGACAGCCCTGGAGCTTCCCTAGTGGCTCAGTGGTAAAGAATCCACCTGCCAATGGAGGAGACACAGGTTTAATCCCTGGGTTGGGAAGATCCCCTGGAGAAGGAAAAGGCAACCCACTCCAAAATTCTTGCCTGGGAAATCCCATAGAGGAGCCTGAAGGGCCGCAGTCCATGGGGTTGCAAAAAAGCTGGACATGACTTAGTGATGAAACAACCACCACCATAGCCTTCGAACAAAAGCAGACCAGAGCTTTCTTCCATTTATTTCATTCCCTGCGTTTAAACTTACATCTCAGCATCACCACTTTTCCTAACTGAAGGACAATTGCTTTACAGTGTTGTGTTAGTTTTTGCTGCACAACGTGAATCAGCTACATGTATACATCTCGCCCCTCCCTCTCGAGCCTCCCTCCCATCACCACCCCTCATCGGTCATCACAGAACACCGAGCTGAGCTCCCTAAGCACCTCCACTTTTAATACAGGGATTCACCTTTTATTTCCCACCTGGATGATCACAACAGTCTTCTAATTGGGCTTCCTGTGCATTTTCCCTGAACTTTCTCTGATGTTGTTTACTAATGCTTTCTTGACAGCTTTACTGAGGTACTGACAAATAAAGATGGCATATGGCTTATGCTTTGATGTCTGACATATGAATAATTATGAAAATAACTGCCACAATCAAGCTAATTAACATACTTCTGGTTGTGTGTGTTTGTGTGTGTGTGTGTGTGTTGAGAACATTTAAAGATCTACCACTTGGCAAATTGTAAGCATACTATACATTTTTATAACTGGAGGATAATTGCTGTACATCGTGGCATTGTTGCTTTTGTACAACAACGTCAATCAGCTATAAGTATACACATGTCCCTCCTTCTTGAGCTTTCTACCATCCCCATCCCATCCCTCTAGGTCATCAAAGAAAACTGGGCTGAGCTCCCTGTGTTATATAGCACCTTCCCACTAGCTGTCTATTTTATACATGGTCGTGTATATACATCAGTGCAACTCTCTCAATTCATCCCCCCTCTCCTTCCCCCGCTGTGTCTGCAGGTCCATTCTCTACCTCTGCATCTCTATTCCTGCCCTACAAATAGGTTACTCAGTACCATTTTTCTTGATTCCAAATGCACGCATTACTATATGGTATCAATATTATTAACCAAATTCATCCTGCTGTACATTAGATCTCTAGAACTTACTCATCTTGCAGAGTTGAAACTTTGTACCCCTAGACCACTGACCACATTTTTTCCTCCCCTACCCCTGGTAACTACCATCCTTTACTATTTCTATGAGTGTGACTATTTTAGGTTCCACATGAGAGTTCATGGCTTATTACCCTTAGTATAATGTCCTCGTGATCTGCTTTGACTAATAGAAAATGGTTAGGAGTGACATTTGGGGGTTCAGCTTCCACATTCATCCCCTGGGGACCCAGCACCATGCAGCAAAGATGCTGGTTCAGAATGCTGGAGGGAGAGAACACACAGAGAACGGAGACCCCTGTCTAAGACCCACACCAATGGCCAGTCCCCTTGGACATTCCAGCACCAGCCACACTCTCAGCAGACTGCAGCCATATGAATGACCTTAGCCCACAACCCCACAGAGAAGAGGAGTGTGGTCCTAGCACAGCCCCAGGGAAATCACAAAACTGCGAGAAACAGTTGCTGTTTAAGCCACTATCTCTTGTTTACAGCGAGAGATAACTGGAATAGTGCCTTTTAAATATCCATCCCCCAAGAGAGAGTTCTCCAGTCCAGTGCACTGGAAGCTGAATTATGCAAATCAGTGATGCCCATCGCTGAGGTGGAGTAAAAGGGATGGTGGGGGGTTGGGGGGAGGAAACCCTTCTTGTAGAAAGGGACAGAAGGACCAACCCTTTCATCTTTCAAAGTCCTGATATGTGTGTGGTTGTCCTATAAACCAGTAAAAGCAGTTCACATGAGCTGCTGAGTTTTTTTATTGTATCAAAATACACATAAAATTTACCATTTTAACCATTTCAAGGTGTACATTTCAGCAACATTAGGCACCTTCACCACGTTGTGTGACCACCACCACTACTCAATGCCCAAACAGAAACCCCACAGTTATTAAGCAATCATTCCTTATTCTCTCTTCCCCTCAACCCAAGATAACTACTTACCTACTTTCTGTCTATATGGATTTGCCTGTTTGGGGCATTTCACATAAATGGAAACATACAATATAATTATCTTTTTGGTGTCTGGCTTCTATCACTTAGAATGATGTTTTCAAGATTCAGCCATGTTGTAGCACATATCATTACATCACTCCTTTTTATGGCTGTATAATATTCCTTTGCATGGACAGGCCACATTTTATCTTTTCATCCACTGATGGATGTTTGGGTCGTTTCCACCTTTTAGCTTTACCATACAAATTTTGAACCAATTCAGTCGTTGTCAACCAAGGATCCTTGTGTTTCACCCTCAAGGGGACATTTGGTCACATCTGGAGACACTCCTGGTTGTCAAAAATGAGGCAAGGTGCTACTAACATCTATTGAACAGAAGCCAGAGATGCTGATCAGTGTCCTACAGTTCACAGGACAGCTGCACCACAAGAATGCTGCTGCTGTTTCTATTCAGTTGCTCAGTCGTGGCTGACTCTCTGTGATCCTAAGGACTGTAGCCCACCAGGCTTTTCTGTCCATGAAATTTTCCAGGCAAGAATACCAGAGCGGGTTGACAATTTCCTCCTCAAGGGAATCTTCCCAATCCAGGGATTGAACCCACATCAACTGCATTGCAGGTGGATTCTTTACTGCTGAGCCATCAGGGAAGCCCTCACCACAAGAATACTCAAGACACAAATGTCCCCAGTGCTGTGGTAGAGAGATCCTGCTCTAATCCAGCCTCTCCCAGCCACCGTGGAGGTAAAGGGACTATACTACATGTTCCATTTAGTGTGGATTCTTTCAGAGCCCCCCTCCGATAAATGATCAACCTTCTCTCCTTCCCATCCCAGAATTCACAGCCTGGTGACCAGTTTAGAAATGTGAGATTCTTTTTTAACACCCACTATTTCCAAGAGGGAAATCAAAACAAAACCCTTGAAATCAATTTGCAGGGAAAAAAAAATAAAAGGATATTTCTGATGTTTTTCTAAGCTTTTCATCCTTTTTAAAAACAGGGGGGTCAAGTGGCAACTGAAGAATAAAAGCAAGTGTTCAAAAGCATGAGCGACTAAAAGTCCACAGAAAATCAAAACAAACCCAGCTCTCAGTGTGCGTAATTACGGGTACAACCCAGTAATGAAAGCTTTATTGGTTTAATGTGATTCCATCAAGTACCAAAAAGCGGGAAGGAGTGGGAGAAAGAAAGAAAATGGATATGAAAGAGGAGAGGGAGGGAGGAGACATGAAAGAGGAATACGAGAGAGCAGAGAGGGTGAAACTAGGATGCACTGGTAATTAAACTGGGTGTTGGACCAGCATTTATGCAAAGGAGCAGCAGGGACAGACCGGAACACCTTCTCCAAAAAATGTGCACCTCTTCATTCAACCAATAGGTCACTTGCCAATGCTGTGTGCTTGACCCTGGTTTCGGTAGGGGGGGATCCAGCAATGAATAAATCAGACAAAAATCCTGCTGCTTCCCCCTGGAGCTTACAATCAAGCAGGGAAAACAGCCATTCAATGAAATAGTAGGTGTGGACCTCCCTGGCAGTCCAGTGGTTAGGACTGTGCACTTCCACTGCTGGGGACCCAGGTTTGATCTCTGATCAGGGAACTAATATCCTAAAAGCCACATGGTATGGTCAACAAAAAAAAAAAAAGTAAGTAAAATACATTGTACCTTTGCAGAAAAAAAAAAAAAAAANGTGCACTTCCACTGCTGGGGACCCAGGTTTGATCTCTGATCAGGGAACTAATATCCTAAAAGCCACATGGTATGGTCAACAAAAAAAAAAAAAGTAAGTAAAATACATTGTACCTTTGCAGAAAAAAAAAAAAAAAAGCAGGGGAAGGGGACAAGAAGCACCAGGGACGGGGGAGATGCTGGAATTTTAGAGCAGGTAGCCAAGGAGGGGGTGATAATTTGTTTTGACCATGCCACATGGCATGTGGAATCCTAGTTGTCTGATTAGGGATCAAACTCATAACCCCTGCAGTGGAAACACAGGGTCTTAACCACTGGACCACCAGGGAAGTCCCAGGAAGGGGTGATAGATGGCAAAGATCTGAAGGAAGTGAAGGAGTAAGCCAAGGTTAGATCTAGGGAAAGGTCATCCCAGGTTGGGGGGAAAGGATGTGCAAATGTCCTGGGGAGGGATGTGCCTGTGGAGAAAGAGGGAAGGGGTTAGTGTTGGGACAGAGCAGCAGGGAGGCCATGGGAGATGGGTCAGATCCCAGGAGTCCTCACTGGGCACAGGAAGGTCTTTGTTTTTTCCCCTGAGTGAGAAGTGGGCCCTGGGTGGGGGTAGGGGGTTAGACATAAGATTACTTTCATAGTAATTAGCGAGAGGCACCAAGGGAGTGGCTGGTCCTGGGAGGGGCAATTCCTCCAGGGTCAGCAAGAGTCCAGATATCATAGCATCAGGAATAAAAACATGCTTAATACAGGGTGACCCACATCCAAGGACTGATCCACATAGGATCTCCCATTTACGTTGCTGTATAGTACTCCTCAGCACAAATGTACCCAAATTCCCGTGTTTTTTTTTTAATGGACTTTGAGTCGATAGGCTGGTAGCAAAGATAATTTCTCCAAATGGCTAATAAACACATGAAATATGCTCAACATCATTAGTTTCCAGGGAAATGGTAGTTAAAACCAAAATGGGATACTGCTGATGCTGCTGCTGCTGCTAAATTAATTCAGTCATGTCCGACTCTGTGCAACTCTATAGATGGCAGCCCACCAGGCTCCCCAGTCCCTGGGATTCTCCAGGCAAGAACACTGGAGTGGGTTGCCATTTCCTTCTCCAATGCATGAAAGTGAAAAATGAAAGTGAAGTCGCTCAGTCGTGTTCAACTCCTAGCAACCCCATGGCCTGCAGCCTACCAGGCTCCTCTGTCCATGGGATTTTCCAGGCAAGAGTACTGGAGTGGGTTGCCACGGCCTTCTCCAAAAATGGGATACTACTATATACCAACCAGAATGGCTAATATTAAAAGTTGGAAAATACCCAGTGTTGGTGAGGATGTGGTCCCACAGTATTCCTCTTTCATCAAACCAAGCTTGTGATAACTGGGTTCCTGGATGAGAAATTAACTGTGTTCCCCAAAACTGAAGGAAACCAAGAACCACAGCAATTGACTACAGATTTCAAATCAACCAATTATCTCTTCAGTGTAAACAGACAGCAGGCAAATTCACCAGCCCTCCCTCCTAAGCCCCTCATCCAGCTTGCTTTTCCCTGTTAAGGCTATAAACCCAACCACAGCTGAATGTTGTTGGTGGTGTTGTTCAGTTGCTAATTCATGTCTGACTCTTTGTGACCCCATGGACTGCAGCACGCCTATCTCCCGTAGTTTACTAAATTCGTGTGCATTGCGTCAGTGGTGCTCTCTAACCATCTCATCCTCTGTTGCCTCCTTCTCCTCCTGCTCTCAGTCTTTCCCAACATCAGGTTCTTTTGCACTGAGTCATCAGCTTTTTGCATCAGGTGGCCAAAGTCTTGGAGCTTCAGCTTCACCATCGGTCCTTTCAATGACTGTTCAGGATTGGTTTCCTTTAGGATCAACTCGGAGAAGGCAATGGCAACCCACTCCAGTGTTCTTCCCTGGAGAATCCCAGGGACGGGGGAGCCTGGTGGGCTGCCACCTATGGGGTCGCACAGAGTCGGACACGACTGAAGCGACTTAGCAGTAGCAGCAGCAGGATCAACTGGTTTGATCTCCTTGCAGGCCAAGGGACTCTGAAGTGTTTTCTCCAGCACAATTCAAAACCATCAAGAAGGCTTCAGCACTCAGCCTTCTTCATGATCCAACTCTCACATCCATACATGACTACTGGAAAAACTATAACTTTGACTAGACAGACCTTTTAGGCAAAGTGATGTCTCTGAGTTTGAATATGCTGTCTAGGTTTGTCATAGCTTTCCTTTCAAGGAGCAAGTGTCTTTTAATTTCGTGGCTGCAGTCACCATCTGCAGTGATTTGGGAGCTCAAGAAAATAAAATTTGTCACTTCTCCTTTTTCCCTTCTATTTGCCATGAAGTGATAGAACCAGATGCCATGATCTTAGTTTTTTTCATGTTGAGTTTTAAGCCAGCTTTTTCATTCTTCTCTTCCACCCTCATCAAGAGGCTCTCAACACCAAACCAAAGGGGCAAAGATGGATATGCCATCTCTGACATAACCGTATGCTTGAACCTTGAGGATGGAGAGCCAGCAGGCACACAGACAGTCATCTATTTGACATATTGCCTGAATGCAGTTCTGGTTGTTTTGGTAGGCTTTCAAAAAATAAAAATTATAATCTAAAAGGTTACAGTGATGGATATTGAAATCCAAACCCTAAAAGCCTTCTGACTATGGTGTTCCAGGTGGCTCCAAGATTTTTTTTTTTTTCCTTCTTTTTAATCTAAATCATGTTCTCAGACAGCACAGAGCCTGGTATAAATTCTCTTCTGCACTAATCTTTTATATACTTTTATGCTTGTCTGAGATGATTGAACATGACTCATTCATGGTTCTGTTTTCCACCACCACTGGTCTCTTCCAGTCGGCAACATCTGGTTTTTTGCAGTAAAAGTTTCCCTTTGTCTGTCACATAACTCTGCGGTGTTCTGAGGAGAAGAGGAGTCTACACCACGGGCTGGTCAAGTGCCAGGAACTGCCATGGACGATAGCAGAGCCAGGATCATCTCTACTATTTATTGATGGTGATATGAAACTGAAAGTCGGCTGAATAAAAACTGTCAGCTCTATAGAGCAGACTGATAGATTTCAACCTTTTATTTATATATATATATATATAGAGAGAGAGAGAGAGAGAGAGAGAGAGTTTTTGCTGCAAATCCTTTTTTTCAAACAAAATTTCAATAAAATTGTGAAAAGAGTTCCTATTCTGGAGGAGACACACCCTCCCCTTCACTCTCAACACAAGTCATAAAGCCTCTTCTCTGAGGCACCAATGCTCCCAAGAGATTCTCAAATGCCCCTGTGCAAAGCAGGTTCACAGCATAGTTCTGGTTACCATAGGTTATCGCCAGGTGATCTTGATTTTTTTCCCCTGCTTTTTTCTATATTTTAAATGCTCTACAATGAACTTTTATAACTCTATCATCATAAAATAAATTGGAACATCTTAAAGAAAACTGGTATCGTTTGATACTCCTTAAACATACCCCATAAAGCATCAAGTCAGTCTCTGGCAATCGGTCTGTAAGTATAATAACCAAGTGGTAAATACATGCCAGGTACTGTTCTTGGCATAGAAGATACAGTGGTGAATAGTGAGAGAGCAGCTGACTCCAAAGGTCTGACAGTTTAACAGCAGGAAGACAGATGCAGGAGGCTTCTGCCCAGCATCACTCCCCAGCAACTCACTTGAAGAATTCCCTGTGACTTGGAACTCTCTGGGTCTAGAGACCCTAGTACCCAGAGGGAGGCTCAGTAATAATCCTAGCAGTCAACAGTAATCCCACTCAACTCAAATCTATGGCTGCTTCCTGGTCACTTTGAGGAATTCATACCAGTCCTCCAGAAGGCAGAGCAATCAGCATGCTGGCATGGGTCACTGACCTTGATCATCGTCAGGAGACAGGGCTGTAGCACAATGGAATTTTTATGCTTTTTGTGTTTTAGTCACTAAGTCGTATCCAACTCTTGTGACCCCATGGACAGTTTAAGCCATCAGGCTCTTCTGTCCATGTGATTCTCCAGGCCAAGAATACTGGAGTGGGTTGCCATTCCCTGCTCCAAGGGGTCTTCTCAACCCAGGGATTGAGCCCATGCCTCCTACATTGGCAGGTGGATTCTTTTATCCCTGAGCCACCAGGGAAGCCCAACACAATGGAGATAGGAAGGTAATTGCTTGTGTTTGGCAGTTTGCTAGGGTATCTCCTGTTGTCCCCATGCCTAGGAGTAACCAAACACGGATAATACAGCCACCCCAGCCTGATAAAGATGGGGTCACCATGGGCTCAGACCCCTCCAGGATGAGGATCTGGGTCACTCCACCAAGCCAGCTGCTCAGACCAGAAGAGGGACAGGGGACCCTGGAATGAACGGTGAGTGGGAAGAAGATGATGAGTGTCTGACATGGAAATACTCATGCATGTGATGGCTGATGACATGGAAACACTTGTCCATGGGATGGCTGATGACATGAAATCATCTGCCACAGTGGGGGCTCTCATCCAGCCCACTTCCCCTCCTCTTAGAAATGTCTTCAGAAATTTGTGACCAATCAGAGACCTGGAGAAACTCCACCTAGATGAAATGAATGTAGGTGAGAAGTGAATGGCTCCAAAGGGTGCATTGTAGCAGACAATGTTGGTGTCCTATCCAAATCCTCCTAGGTGCACTGTGCACCCACTCCCCCAGCTGCACTGCTGTTGGCTGAATATAACTCAGAGCTGACTCATTCTCCATATAATTGGCCAAAATGGAACCACCTCTTCCAGGAGGCTAAGCTATCCCTCTGTAGGGGGGTCTGGCATGGTGGTACAAAAGCCTATAAAGAGGTACCAATTCCGTGGAGCAACTTACATTCCAGATCATGAATTCCTTATTGCAAAATTCAGAGTTAAATTGAAGAAAGTAGGGAAAACCACTAGGCCATCCAGGTATGACCTAAATCAAATCCCTTATGATTANCTATCCCTCTGTAGGGGGGTCTGGCATGGTGGTACAAAAGCCTATAAAGAGGTACCAATTCCGTGGAGCAACTTACATTCCAGATCATGAATTCCTTATTGCAAAATTCAGAGTTAAATTGAAGAAAGTAGGGAAAACCACTAGGCCATCCAGGTATGACCTAAATCAAATCCCTTATGATTATACAATGAAAGTGACAAATAGATTCAAGGGATTCGATCTGATAGAGTGCCTGAAGAACTATGGACAGAGGTTTGTAACATTGTACAGGGCAGTGATCAAGATCATTCCCAAGAAGAAGAAATGCAAAAAAGCGAAATGGTTTTCTGAGGAGGCCTTACAAATAGCTGAGAAAAGAGGAGAAGCTAAAGGCAAAGGAACAAAGGAAAGATATACCCATCTGAATGCAGAGTTCCAAAGAATAGCAAGGAGAGATAAGAAAGGCTTCCTCAGTGATCGATGTAAAGAAGTAGAGGAAAACAACAGAATGAGAAAGACTAGAGATCTCTTCAAGAAAATGAGAGATAACAAGGGAGCATTTCATGCAAAGATGGGCTCAATAAAGAAGAGAAACAGTACGGACCTAACAAAAGCAGAAGCAATTAAGAAGAGGTGGCAAGAATNATCGATGTAAAGAAGTAGAGGAAAACAACAGAATGAGAAAGACTAGAGATCTCTTCAAGAAAATGAGAGATAACAAGGGAGCATTTCATGCAAAGATGGGCTCAATAAAGAAGAGAAACAGTACGGACCTAACAAAAGCAGAAGCAATTAAGAAGAGGTGGCAAGAATACACAGAAAATCTGTACAAAACAGATCTTATTGACCCAGGTAACCACAACAGTGTGATCACTCACCTAGAGTCAGACATCCTGGAGTGCATAGTCAAGTGGGCCTTAGGAAGTATCACTACAAGCAAAGCTAGTGGAAGTGATGGAATTTCAGCTGAGCTATTTCAAATCCTAAAAGATGATGCTGTGAAAGTGCTGCACTCAAAATGCCAGCAAATCTGGAAAACTCAGCAGTGGCCACAGGACTGGAAAAGGTCAGTTTTCATTCTAATCTCAAAGAAGGGCAATGCCAAAGAATGTTCAGACTACTGCACAATTACTCTCATTTTGCATGCTAGCAAAGTAATGCTCAAAATTATCCAAGCTAGACTTCAACAGTACATAAACCGAGAACTTCCAGATGTTCAAGCTGGATTTAGATAAGGGAGATGAACCAGAGATCAAATACCCAATATCTGTTGAATCATAGAAAAAGCAAGAAAATTCCAGAAAAACATCTACTTCTGTTTCATTGACTATGTTAAAGCCTTTGACTGTGTGAATCACAATAAACTGGAAAATTCTTAAAGAGATGGGAATATCAGACCACCTTACCTGCCTCCTGAGAAACCTGTATGCAGGTCAAGAAGCAACAGTTAGAACTAGACATGGAACAATGAAATGGTCCAACATTGGGAAAGGATTACATCAAGGCTGTAACCCTGCTTATTTAACTTATATGAAGAGTACATCATGTGAAATGCTGGGCTGGATGAAGCATAACCTGAAATCAAGATTGCCAGGAGAAATATCAATAACCTCAGATATGCAGATGATACCACCCTTACAGCAGAAAGCAAAGAGGAACTAAAGAGCCTTGTGATAAAAGTAAGAGAAGAGAGTAAAAAAGATGGCTTAAAACTCAATGTTCAAAAAGCTAAGATCATGGCATCCAGTCCCATCACTTCATGACAAATAGATGGGGAAAAAATGGAAACAGTGACAAGTTTACTTTCTTGGGCTCCAAAATCACTGCAGATGGTGACTACAGCCATGAAATTAAAAGATGCTTGCTCCTTGGAAGAAAAGCAGCAACAAACCTAGACAGTATATTAAAAAGCAGAGACATTACTTTGCCAACAAAGATCCGTCTAGTCAAAGCTATGGTTTTTCCAGTAGTCATCTACGGATGTGAGTTGAACCATCAAGAAGGCTGATTGCCAAAGAATTGATGCTTTTGAACTGTGCTGCTAGAGAAGATTCAAGAGTCCCTTGGACTGCAAGGAGATCAAACCCGTCAATCCTAAAGGAAATCAGTCCTGAATATTCATTGGAAGGATTGATCTGAAGCTCCAATATTTTGGCCACTTGATGTGAAGAACCGACTCATTGAAAAAGACCCTGATGATGGGAAAGACTGAAGGCAGGAGGAGAAGGGGATGACAGAGGACAAGATGGTTGTATGGCATCACCAACTCAATGGACATGAGTTGAGCAAGCTCCAGGAGATGATGAAGGACAGGGAGCCTGGTGTGCTGCAGTTCATGGGGTTGCAAAGAGTCGGATACGACTGAGTGATGAACAACAATTGAGGTTTCTTTTTTCAAACATTTATCCAGTTGAAAAGACTTTCCTTTCCCTAATGGAATTAGGGCATTTGCTAAAAATTGTGTGTGTGTGAATCTTGGTTTCTGTTGCACTGATCTATTTGTCTATCCCTGAGGTCATACTCTTGCTTAGATTTGTTTTCCCCTGACATACCATCTTTCCCTCATGCCTCATCTCCTAAGAGAACTCTCTTAATAAATTGCTTGGCTAACATTCCCATCACAGGCTCCATTTTCAGGCAATTAGATTTAAGATTGCAACAGACATGCAAGTTAATTGTTAAATGAGATACTTCCAGGTGCTAATCAGTCCTGGGAATAAGTTAAATATGGTAATACTGCAGGGAAGAACTGGCTTGCCTGTGGAAAGCTAGTCTAGAAAAGGTGTCTCTGAGAAACTGACATTTAAATCAAGTCCTGAGTCATGACAACATAAGTGGGTGGTTGAAAGGCAAGGAAAATAATCACTGGAGCCAAGAAGGTCTAGGAACTGAGAGGGAAGAGTGTTGAATGTTGATCTTCAATGTCACGGCTGAAGCCAGAAGCATGATGGTCAGAGAAGTGATAGCAAGTGGGGCAGAGAAGAAGCTGCCAAGCCAGGCAAGAGTTTATTGAAAAGCCCTTCATGTTAGCTGGGAGTTTTGATGAGGGAGGGAGTAGAGATCATTTCAGTGTCAGTCATGTGGGAGGGAGGCCCAAGGGGGAGGGCATTTATGTTTACGTACAGCTGATTCACTTTGTACAACAGACAACACAACATTGTAAAGCAATTATCCTCCAATTAAAAAAAATTTTTTTTAACGTTTTTAAGTGTCAGTGGAAAGCAAAGAGTACAACCACCACATCTGCAGGTACTGAGTTCTCCTGGAGCTGGGAGAAACCCATAATCCCCCCACGAGGGCTGTAGGGGAACGTGTCCTTAGGGACAAGATATACAGCCAACATGCATATGGAGAAAGAATTTGATCAGAATTTGAACTTGAGCATGTAGCAGAATCAAGTGGAGNAGTTCTCCTGGAGCTGGGAGAAACCCATAATCCCCCCAAGAGGGCTGTAGGGGAACGTGTCCTTAGGGACAAGATATACAGCCAACATGCATATGGAGAAAGAATTTGATCAGAATTTGAACTTGAGCATGTAGCAGAATCAAGTGGAGGACTTGTTCAAACACAGATTTCTGGGTCCCACCCCAGGATTTCTGATTCAGAAGGCTTGAGGTAGGGACCCAAGAATGTGTATTTCTAACAAGTTCCCAGGTGATGCTGATGATGGGAGACCAGGGACCACTCTTTGAGACCCACTGGCTCAGACAATATCACATCAGGAGACAGACAGTGCCTCAGCATTGGCAAGACCACAGACTGCTTTTGTTAATAAAGTTTTATTGGCACACGGCCACGCCCATTTGCTCACATGTCATCTGCAGCTGCTTTTCAGTTCAGGGGCCGAGATGGGTAGTTGCAACAGAAACTGTGTGACCTGCAGAGCCAAATATATTTATTAATACAATTCTGGCTCTTCATAGAAAAAGTTGGCTGATTTCTATTCTGTTTTATCGCTAGACTTCTGGAGTTTCTTGATGGTGTACCTGGGGGAGAAGAAAGGCAACAAAGTACCTCAGATAAGGGTCATGATCTTTTGTAACCTAATCTTTCCTGTTCTCTTCTAAAAGGGGGCTTCCCTGGTGGCTCAGAGGTTAAAGCGCCTGCCTCCAATTCGGGAGACCCAGGTTTAATCCCTGGGTCGGGAACATCCCNTGATGAACAACAATTGAGATTTCTTTTTTCAAACATTTATCCAGTTGAAAAGACTTTCTTTTCCCTAATGGAATTAGGGCATTTGCTAAAAATTGTGTGTGTGTGAATCTTGGTTTCTGTTGCACTGATCTATTTGTCTATCCCTGAGGTCATACTCTTGCTTAGATTTGTTTTCCCCTGACATACCATCTTTCCCTCATGCCTCATCTCCTAAGAGAACTCTCTTAATAAATTGCTTGGCTAACATTCCCATCACAGGCTCCATTTTCAGGCAATTAGATTTAAGATTGCAACAGACATGCAAGTTAATTGTTAAATGAGATACTTCCAGGTGCTAATCAGTCCTGGGAATAAGTCAAATATGGTAATACTGCAGGGAAGAACTGGCTTGCCTGTGGAAAGCTAGTCTAGAAAAGGTGTCTCTGAGAAACTGACATTTAAATCAAGTCCTGAGTCATGACAACATAAGTGGGTGGTTGAAAGGCAAGGAAAATAATCACTGGAGCCAAGAAGGTCTAGGAACTGAGAGGGAAGAGTGTTGAATGTTGATCTTCAATGTCACGGCTGAAGCCAGAAGCATGATGGTCAGAGAAGTGATAGCAAGTGGGGCAGAGAAGAAGCTGCCAAGCCAGGCAAGAGTTTATTGAAAAGCCCTTCATGTTAGCTGGGAGTTTTGATGAGGGAGGGAGTAGAGATCATTTCAGTGTCAGTCATGTGGGAGGGAGGCCCAAGGGGGAGGGCATTTATGTTTACGTACAGGTGATTCACGTTGTACAACAGACAACACAACATTGTAAAGCAATTATCCTCCAATTAAAAAAAAATTGTTTTTAACGTTTTTAAGTGTCAGTGGAAAGCAAAGAGTACAACCACCACATCTGCAGGTACTGAGTTCTCCTGGAGCTGGGAGAAACCCATAATCCCCCCAAGAGGGCTGTAGGGGAACGTGTCCTTAGGGACAAGATATACAGCCAACATGCATATGGAGAAAGAATTTGATCAGAATTTGAACTTGAGCATGTAGCAGAATCAAGTGGAAGACTTGTTCAAACACAGATTTCTGGGTCCCACCCCAGGATTTCTGATTCAGAAGGCTTGAGGTAGGGACCCAAGAATGTGTATTTCTAACAAGTTCCCAGGTGATGCTGATGATGGGAGACCAGGGACCACTCTTTGAGACCCACTGGCTCAGACAATATCACATCAGGAGACAGACAGTGCCTCAGCATTGGCAAGACCACAGACTGCTTTTGTTAATAAAGTTTTATTGGCACACGGCCACGCCCATTTGCTCACATGTCATCTGCAGCTGCTTTTCCAGTTCAGGGGCCGAGATGGGTAGTTGCAACAGAAGCTGTGTGACCTGCAGAGCCAAATATATTTATTAATACAATTCTGGCTCTTCATAGAAAAAGTTGGCTGATTTCTATTCTGTTTTATCACTAGACTTCTGGAGTTTCTTGATGGTGTACCTGGGGGAGAAGAAAGGCAACAAAGTACCTCAGATAAGGGTCATGATCTTTTGTAACCTAATCTTTCCTGTTCTCTTCTAAAAGGGGGCTTCCCTGGTGGCTCAGAGGTTAAAGCGCCTGCCTCCAATTCGGGAGACCCAGGTTTAATCCCTGGGTCGGGAACATCCCCTGGAGAAGGAAATGGCAACCCACTCCAGTATTCTTGCCTGGAGAATCCCATGGACGGAGAAGCCTAGTAGGTTACAGTCCACGGGATTGCAAAGAGTCGGACACGACTGAGCGACTTCACCTTCACCTTCACCTTCTAAATGGTAGGTCCGTGCTCTTAAAGATTATTTAACTATCTTTTCTAGTGACCTTCCAGTTAGAACTGGGGGCTTCTCTGGTTGGCCCAGTTGGTAAAGAATCTGCCTGCAGTACAGGAGACCTGGGTTCGATCCCTGGGTCACGAAGATCCCCTGGAGCAGGAAATGGCAACCCACTCTAGTACGCCTGCCTGAGAGACCCCATAGATAAAGGAGCCTGGCAGGCTCCAGTCCATGGAGTCACAAGAGTTGGACAAAACTGAGCAACTAACACTCACTCACTCAGTTGCAACTGAGATATATGTTTTCAATCCACCAAGGTAATGATGTGGATTTTTAATAGAAGTATCTATAGGCCCATCAGACATGAATCTTTACAAAACTCTAAGATGCAAAGAAATGCCTCTATAGAGAGTTGAACACATCGAGATGAGGGGCTTCCCTCTCTACCCACTCTGGACCACCAACTGCTATCAATTCATAATGAAGACTTTAGGTGTCTAGAGCAAAATGAGAAGAGAAAGAAAATTTTTCTTTTTAAAATGAAGCTAACCATGCTCATTGTCCTTTCTTCTGAAAGCTTTTTCCAAATTTTTTGGTGTTAAAAATGTACTTTCTTAAAAAAATAAAAATGAACAAATGGTGGTTTTTAAACAGCAGCTGTTTTTAAATTTTTCTAGTACCTGCCAAACGGAGAAGGCAATGGCACCCCACTCCAGTACTCTTGCCTGGAAAATCCCATGGATGGAGGAGCCTGGAAGGCTGCAGTCCATGGGGTCCCTGAGGGTCGGACATGACTGAGCGACTTCACTTTCACTTTTCACTCTCATGCATTGGAGAAGGAAATGGCACCCCACTCCAGTGTTCTTGCCTGGAGAATCCCAGGGCCGGGGGAGGCTTGGTGGGCTGCCGTCTATGGGGTCACACAGAGTCAGACACAACTGAAGTGACTTAGCAGCAGCAGTACCTGCCAAAACAAAGAGTTGACACCTAACATTCGTCCAGGGCTCAGATGGCAAAGAATCTGCATGCAAGGCAGGAGACCCAGGTTCAATTCCTAGATTAGGAAGAGCCCCTGGAGAAAGGAATGGCTACCCATTCCAGTATTCTTGCCTGCAGAACCCAAGGATAGAGGAGCCTGGTGGGCTACAGTCCATGGGGTNGACACCTAACATTCGTCCAGGGCTCAGATGGCAAAGAATCTGCATGCAAGGCAGGAGACCCAGGTTCAATTCCTAGATTAGGAAGAGCCCCTGGAGAAAGGAATGGCTACCCATTCCAGTATTCTTGCCTGCAGAACCCAAGGATAGAGGAGCCTGGTGGGCTACAGTCCATGGGGTCACAAAGAGTCAGACACTACTGAGTGACGAACGCTTTCACATTAGTTCATCTGATTTTTCAGGAACTCCACTGATCTTAAAATACCAAAGGGTGGGAAAGAGTGTACTAAGACACTATAGCAGAACTGTAGTGTGTGTCACCTCCTTTGCTCACACCCTAGAACATTACACTGAGTGGGATTCTAAGGTCTGTCTGATCTCACAGGAAAGTGTGCAATGATCGATTGATTAGTGCTGTCTGCACAGGTGCAGGAAGTCAGCCTGAAGCCTGAGCTGCCTTCACCTGCCACCTTTAACGAACATCATCATCAGCAAATGCACATTTCTAGATCTGATCTTGAGATCCAAGAGGTTCCATGAGCACAAAGCGTAGAGCTTGCTCATAAACATGCACTAAGACAATAAGAGGGAAATTGGGTGCAGGCACTAATACCCCCCACAGCTCATTTAAAGACCTCAGAGATGGCCTCAAAAAATAGAAGCAATCGAGTTATCATAAAGTAGATCCCACTTCCCCAGAAGAACAATGTTATACTTGGTGCACCCAGCCAACGCCTGGGTCCCAAGCAAACCGTAACAGATACAAAGTGGAACAGTACATACACAATTATAATGGAAATAACATCTAAGATCTTTTTAACTCTCACCCTCACTGCTCTGCCAAAGAACCAAGTTTTGCCTCATTAGGAATGATGTTGCCCTCTTTCCATGAGCGTGCACAGACTAGACTAGGTCACGAGCAATTTATAAGAATCTGCCTCCTTCAGGGAGAGACACTGATGACTGAGAGTCAGGGAAGGGAGGGAGCTTCACTTTATTTATCTTTGGAGCCCTCTGAACCCTCTATGTATATTGCCTATTCACTAATAAGTTTCCAAAACTTAAAACCATCACCACTATCATAAGAGAAAGCATGTTTTCTAATCACAAAAAATAAAAGGCATAAGATCATCTTTTTCCACAAAGAAGGCGGGGCATCTTAACGCAGACTAAGAAATAAAACATGCAGTATAGTTTCATGTTTTGTTCAAATGCAAAAGTAGAAACTTTCATTTTGCAATATACATTACATACAATTGTCTTAATAGAAGGCTGTTTTATGGGGGGAATGCTTTGGTGATGTATTTTGAAGTAAAACTCACCTAATTTCTTCCAGCCAATTATTTTATTTTCATATTGTTGACTGAAAAGCCGCTTTCCCCTATGAATGTAGAAAACACCCACAGCACATTCGCTGATCTTTCAGATCTTAACTATTTTGGGCAAAGCCAGAAAAATTGAGGAACCAGGCCTATAGGTTTCTGGCTATTTCTCCAGACTTCTCACAGTGGATACAATCCACTCCAGTACTCTTGCCTGGAAAATCCCATGGATGGAGGAGCCTGGTAGGCTGCAGTCCATGGGNTCTTTCAGATCTTAACTATTTTGGGCAAAGCCAGAAAAATTGAGGAACCAGGCCTATAGGTTTCTGGCTATTTCTCCAGACTTCTCACAGTGGATACAATCCACTCCAGTACTCTTGCCTGGAAAATCCCATGGATGGAGGAGCCTGGTAGGCTGCAGTCCATGGGGTTGCTAAGAGTCGGGCATGACTGAAGTGACTTAGCAGCAGCAGCACAGGTATGAATTCCAACCAGCAAGTGTTACAAATGAATACACAATTTTTCAACTAAATAGTCTATTAAAAAAAAAAAAAAACTAACCTACTAGCAGACACTTTAAAGCCTATGAAAGTCTAAAAAAAGCCACGTGAAGTACATCCTATAGTACCCACTACCCAAAGGAGACAATGAAAGCTCAGAGCAGTTAAGTAACTTTCCCAGGAACACACAGCATGAAAGGAGTAAAGAAAATTCCAACCTAGATCAGGCAGCCAGGCCTACTCACTCAGGATGCATGCACCTGGTGTTCACTCATGGCTGGCTCTCTTCTTGAATTTCTACTCCCAGTGGGTCCTGCCAGGAGTCTGCCAACTGAGGGAGAAAGGAGACAGTCAAGAGACACAGGCCTGGAATTGTTGGGGCTGGGAGCAGGGTTGGACACTAGCCCTCGGACTCGGCACTGCTTCCAGCACATGGCCTGAGTCCAGCTGGGCTTCTCCATAAATACAATCCCCAGTCAGGCCCCCTGGTCCAGGTACAAGTGAACTTCAACCTAAAGGAACAACTTGGGAGACAGTAGGCCTCACAGGCTTGAAGAGCAGAAAAGGCCTCTGAGGATACATGCATTCAAAACCCACTAGGCTAGGCCCCGTGTACCACTCCCTCCTCCCAGCCCCAAGCCTGGAAACCATTTCTTAAATATTCAAACATGGCCTCTAAGCTGGGAGATTAACCAAGACGCAGCCTTCTTATCACAGGTAGGACTTTCAGAGGCCCTCCTGGTGGAACCGTAACAGGATCCCTCCAGGAGGGGAACTAATCGCCCTGAAAGCTTCTGAGCGTGGAGGGGAGGCGGGAGCAGAGAGTCCGCCCTACCCGGGCCAGCCTCATCCCCGCAGTGACCCACATACAGGGAAGAAACCCACCTGCCGCAAGACTGGGCCCCAGCCTCCCAGAACGTGCAGAACCCAGAGCTGTAGACATGAGATGCAAGTGATAGCCAGACCCATTTCACAGATGGGGCTCATCAAGTCATGCTCAGAAAGCCCTCCAGGGCCCAGGACACCCAGCGTCCTCTTGCAGTCATCCAAACCAGCATGGCTGGCCCATCTGAAGGATGCTCCAGGTGCATGCTGGTTAGAGTCAGAAGTATGGCCCAGATTGTGGGCATTCTTTGAAAGCCCACATGCTTGAGTTATCATGCAATGCAGGCAGAAGGAGGTAACTGAAAGAATTTGAACTTCAGAATCCCAAAGACCTGGGGCAGGGTCTCAGCGCCTTAGCTACTGACTAGCTTCAGGTGCTTGATTAAGTCACGTGACTGCTTGGCCCCCATCCTCATCTCCTGAGTTAAAGTGAGAAAGGACACCTACCAGCAAGGCTACTCCAAGGATCAAAAGAAACAAACAATTGTAAATCAAATGCATGGCCTTGCTGAAGGGCAGGGTGGCTAATGAAATTGACACAGGGGTCATTTTCAGGCAGGTCCCCTCTACTGGATTGTGAGTCCTGCTAAGGCAGGGTCTGGTGCTCAGTGAATTCTAATTGAAGGATATCAACACAGAGGTATTAACAACTGCCTTTCTCATCTTCTGTTACCAAGAGCAGAATTAACATTCTCTTCAGAGGAGCCAGGAGAATAGATACTCACCCGGGCGTTACCCTTCAGAAGACAGTGGCATCGTGGAACCTAAGCTGCTATAATCAATACCTCTTTTTTTTTTTTTTTAACTCAAAAGATCTAAAGCCTTTATTTTTTCTATGTCTTTTTTTTTTAATTCTTTTTAGTTGCAGGATATGAGAATTCCATGGACTGTATAGTCCATGGGGTCACAAAGAGTCAGACAGGACTGAGCGACTTTCACTTTTTCCTTCCTAAGCAACCCCCGCTGTGTCCATAAGTCTGTTCTCTATGTCTGCGTCCCCATTGCATCTTTTAACTTTTTATTTTTTATTGGGATATAGCCAGTTTAAAATGTGATTGTCTCAAACAGCAAAGGGACTCAGCCATGCATATACATATATGCATTCTGCCCCCAAACTCCCCTCCCATAATCAATACCTTCTATCACAAGAGGTACACAGGGGCCAACTGGCCTGGTTTTTTTCATAATAATTCCCAATTTCCCAATGAAACAGACACTGTGTCATCTCCACGAGTTTGCCCAAGCCCTCTCCTGCTCTGGGAGTCTAGCCCATCCTTCCAGACTTAGTTCAGGTGCCTCCTGCCCAGTGAAGCTTCCTTACAGAGAAGGGAATCTCCCTCTGGCTCCGGACATGCTGACCTTCTCTGCTCTGGGCTGAGACACAAGTTCCAGACACACAGACCTGGTTCCCATCTGCTCTGGGTGACTCTGGGCAAACCACTTGATGTCCCAGAGACTTGAGATTCCTGAAAAAACTCCCTAGAGCTCCTGTAGACCTTAAACAAAAATATGTAAAGCACAAGACCTGGTACCTTAGGCACTCCTTCGATTAATGGGAGTTGTTATTTTTACTGTGGACAAGGCCCGTTTTCTCCAACTAAACACCCACTCCCCAGCAGACACACACACGTGCACCCCTCTAAACACAGGGAGTGCTCTGCTTGCGCTGGTTGGTAAATGGCTGGCGATGTAAAACAGCAGACAATGAATATCACACGCTCTCTCTCTCAAGCACCTACTATGTGCAAGAATCGCACAAGGAGAAAAACAGGAATAAAGGGATGAGTTGGGGTCTGGACATGAGGGAGGCCAATTTGCAGGGAGAACAGGATTTGTCAGCTTCAGGAAACAGGTCCAAGCTCTGAATCACCAATCTACAGAACTTTCCTGAGTCCCAGGCTTCCTCATCTGTAAACATGTTCTAGGATCCACACCGTGTGAGCATTAAACATCCCGCATAAAGAGCTAACACAGAGAATATGTAAAAAAAGTTAGTATTTATAAATGTGCTTGTTATTACTGGTAATAAACCCCGGGAGGTATTACCACTGTGTATCTTGAAGTCAAGGGAGAAAAAAGAGTGATGAAAGGAACCCGGGGCTTTGGGCTCCCCTTCTGTCTTCAAACAGAGCAAGGACCTGGTTTGGGAAGAGCTGTGTGTGCTCGATTAGGGTGTGCTCAACTGCAAGTCACAGACTAGATCGCCTTAAACAACTGAGTATAATTTCCCACCTAACAAGCCCAGAGCGGGCTGCCGGGGTTCGCGAGCTCGGGGAGGCCAAAGTTCTGGATCAACATCACTGCAACTCTCTAGACCTCAATTCCTAGACTCAGCTCCATGGCAGCCTTCGCCTGGCAGCCTCCAAAAGTAGTGGGGGTGGGGGAAAGGACATTTCCCAGAACCTCCTACAGTTCCAGAGCTGCCATCAGCTCCGGCCGACCAGAGTTGGGTCACGTCGGTACCCAGAAGCCAAGGATACCTAGGCAACGGGAGTGAGTTTACCGTGACTACGCAGAGTCTCGCGATGTTTCATCCCTGGGGCTGGGCCCAGCTTCCCTGCAAACTAGACACAAGCCCCTTGTTTCCCGCAAGTGACGAGGTTCTGTTAGCAGGAGCATCAAGGAAGAGGTTGGCAGTGCACAACACCTGGAAGTACACATGGAAAGAGCAAAAGGCAGGGGCAGAGAGGATCCTGTCC
>SJYX01015897.1:212809-243182 GCA_006410675.1 Oreotragus oreotragus
ATTAGGGTGTGCTCAACTGCAGGTCACAGACTAGATCGCCTTAAACAACTGAGTATAATTTCCCACCTAACAAGCCCAGAGCGGGCTGCCGGGGTTCGCGAGCTCGGGGAGGCCAAAGTTCTGGATCAACATCACTGCAACTCTCTAGACCTCAGTTCCTAGACTCAGCTCCATGGCAGCCCTCGCCTGGCAGCCTCCAAAAGTAGTGGGGGTGGGGGAAAGGACATTTCCCAGAACCTCCTACAGTTCCAGAGCTGCCATCAGCTCCGGCCGACCAGAGTTGGGTCACGTCGGTACCCAGAAGCCAAGGATACCTAGGCAACGGGAGTGAGTTTACCGTGACTACGCAGAGTCTCGCGATGTTTCATCCCTGGGGCTGGGCCCAGCTTCCCTGCAAACTAGACACAAGCCCCTTGTTTCCCGCAAGTGACGAGGTTCTGTTAGCAGGAGCATCAAGGAAGAGGTTGGCAGTGCACAACACCTGGAAGTACACATGGAAAGAGCAAAAGGCAGGGGCAGAGAGGATCCTGTCCCCAGTGCCCCCAAGAACTGAAGGTCAGTCAAAGCCTCAGGTGAGACTTATAAGATGCAAACTGTGTTCCCGGTCCACATGCCTGACACAGTAGTGGGTACAGGAGACCTGGCTCCTGCCCTTAAAAGGACAATAAGGTCAAGTCACAGCTACAAGACACGCACACAGCTGTCTAAAGAGCGGACCCTTCGATGGCTCCAGGCAGGTTGATTCTGTAGGTCTCAGTGTCCCGGGTCTGCAGAGTGAGGTAAGGGTGGTGGAAGAGGCAAGGGGGTCAGCCAGGGCCAATGCAGAGAGGGTCAGTGGGCCCAGCCAAGAACCTGTTCCCCACACTGAGAACACTTACTTATACGAAATGTCAGGGTTTGCCCTGGATGCTGGGCACAGAGAGAGGAGCCCTCGGCCCTGTCCTTCATGAGCTAACAACCTTCCTGTATCTCACTCTTTTCTGTACCCCAAGTACATAATAACAACAGCAACAGTAAATGCACATCATTTGATATAAACCAAGCCCCACTGTGAGCTCTTCACAGTGCTCAAATCTCAGTTGGTCAGACAGCCACCCTATGAGGAGGTACAGTTAAGGTCTACATGGAATAAATGAGGAAACTGAGGCAGAAGACATTACATGCCTAGAAAAGCAGTGGGATGAGGTGGGTGTGGCTGAGAAGCAGGAATTCTAGTTCCAGTCTTGGCTCAGCCACAGAGGTTCTGTGTGAGCCAGGAAGGCTCTCTCTGGACCTCAGCTTTCCTGCCTGTAAAAGGAATGATGCTCCATGAGCCAGAAGGTTCTGAGCAGGGCTTCTTGAACTTTGCTGCCCAGTAGAAACACCTGGGATCTTCCAAAACTCTGATGCCCTCCTCAGATCACAGGTCAATTAAGTCAGGAAGTCTGGGCATGAGAGCCAGGAATCTGCGATTTTTGTTTTGCTTCATTTTTAAGTCATCAGGTGATTCCTACTTGCAGCCAAGTCTGGGGGCAAGGATGATGATTTCCTGGCATCCTGTGAGAGCGCAAAAGGATGGCCTCGTATAGAATGAAGACTGCTGCTGCTGCTAAGTCACTTCAGTCGTGTCCGACTCTGTGTGACCCCATAGATGGCAGCCCACCAGGCTCCCCCATCCCTGACTGAGCCACAATTAAATATCCAGAATGATCAAATCCATAGAGACAGAAAGCAGACTAGTGGCTGCTGGGGGCTGGGAGGAGGGGGGAATGGACTGACTGTTCACTGGGTCAGTTTCTAAAAGGAAATGGAAATCTTCCGGCTCTAGATCCAGGTAGTGTTTGCACAACATTGTGAAGGTAGTAAATGCCACTGAATTGCACACTTCAAAATGCTAAATTTTGTAATGTATATTTTACCACACACACACACACACAAAAAGGTTGAAAATGAATACAAATTCAATTAAAAACATGGTGTGTCTCTCAGAAGGTCAGAACTTTGTGAGCAAGCAAGGGAAGGAACAAGGTCAGAGCTGTCTCTGGAGGCAGACCTGAGTTCAAATCCCTAGTCTGCGACTTGCTAAGTGGATGCTGTGTGACTCTGAACAAGTGACCTCACCTCTCTGGTGCTCTTTCCCGCCTCCTCTGTAAAATGGAGGTAAGAAAACTACTGACCTCAGAGAGCTGTGCTGAGGCTCGAATGGAACATGAACACAACATATTGCTTGATGAATGAAAATTATTATTACTCAGAATCACAGGAAAGCACTTCAGGAATTTGGCAGAAACAGAGAATGCTGGGGCCCAGAGAGGGAAGGGACTTGGGCAGAGTCACCGAGTGGGGATGAGAGCCAAGGAGCATGGGCATCCAGGTGCCAGCCCTCCCTCCACCCGCGGGGCCAGGGAGCCTGACTCACCTGCTCCCCAGGCGCGGGGCGGGGCTCCCGGCTCTCACCTGGCGCTGCAGGCGGCCCCCACCCGCCACCCGCCTTTCATCTCCCCTCCTCGTGGCTCCGGGCGCCGCTTTCCCAATTGCCCAGGTGACGCCAGAGCCCGGGCTCTTGGCTTCCGCGGGGGGCGGGGCGGGCAGGTGAGGCCGCCACCAGGTGAGGCCGCCCCGCGGGAGGCCCGCCCACCGCGCCTCCTCGCCTCCTCCCGGTCTGTGGCGACACCTGCTGGCCGCTCCCGGAGGGACACAACCTCTGCTCTGATTTCTGCTTCAATTCAGATACAGTTCAGTTCAGTCGCTCAGTCGTGTCCAACTCCTCGCAACCCCATGAATGGGAGCAGGCCAGGCCTCCCTGCCCATCACCAACTCCCGGAGTTCACTCCCACTCACGTCCATCGAGTCGGTGATGCCATCCAGCCATCTCATCCTCTGTCGTCCCCTTCTCCTCCTGCCCCCAATCCCTCCCAACATCAGAGTCTTTTCCAATGAATCAGCTCTTCGCATGAGGTGGCCAAAGTACTGGAGTTTCAGCTTCAGCATCAGTGCTTCCAATGAACACCCAGGATTGATCTCCTTTAGAATGGACTGGTTGGATCTCGTTGCAGTCCAAGGGACTCTCAGAGTCTTCTCCAACACCACAGTTCAAAAGCATCAATTCTTTGGTGCTCAGCTTTCTTCACAGTAAACCCCATTAATCCCTCAGCACCTCCTAGGGGCCCAGTACGGTGTTAGGTGTTTTGGATTCGCACCATCCCATGTCTCCAGGAATCTCAGACTACCTGAAAGCTCAAATGCAGAGAAGACAAAGAAAAACTTGCAAGCTGGAATCATTCTTTGCTCAGATACAGAATAACGTTAGCTGGGGAGGTACCAGCTCATCCTCTCTGAGGAGATATCCCTGGGAAGACTTAAAAGAAACCCAGAAAATCTCAGGGAAAGGAAGTGAAAGTAGTCCAGGTATAGGAAGGCACCTGGCCTTTTAAAGGTCAAAAAGCCCAGAGGCTGGAACACCATGGCTGTGGTATGAAGTAGGCAAAGATCAGATGAGACCTTCTATCTATACTCTCAGTGTTCCCACGGGAAAACTAGGACCTGGGAAAAGGACTTTCCCTCTTAACAGAGTGAGGCAGTGACAGCCAAGCCTGGAGGACTCTTAGCCCAGAGCTCTCTCCAGGCTCCACCACCCTCTCCAGCCTGGACTGCTATTGGTATCCAAGGATCCATTCAAACATTTCTTGAGCAGTTATTTATGTGCCAAAGACTGTGCTAAGCATTAAGAACAAAGTGGTAAATGAGATATATTCCTTGAGATCCTCCTAATCTAGTGAAGACATCAAACCTGTCTAGGAAGGTTAGACAAGGATCTCCCTCCCCCACAAAATACAAACCCAAAGGAATGAATCTCTAATGGTAGAAATCTGGGACAAGTAGAGGAGGTATCTCGGCCCTCTCTAAGCATACCATAGGAACAAATCATTTTAATCAATCCCTCACCCCAGGTTTTTTGTTCGTTTGTTTTTCGCAGAAGGTATACAGTAGGTCAGAGAGGGATGGAGTCAGGATACACAGCTGGACCTCTTCTGAGATCAAAATCCTTGTGGTAGATTCAGCTCAGGGAATGTGTTAGTAATAGGAATTCACCCCTAGTTCCCAGAGGAGAGAAGTTGTGCTCAGAATTCTGTGAGAGGGTCCTTATTACATACGGGGCGGTCAGGCTGATGGGCTAGTGTGACCCACGTCCTCCTCTTCATCGTCATCGTCTGGAATGATCATCATTGACATTATTGAGAATTTACTCCCAACCAGCTTCCAGTCCTTGATTTATTAAACCAAAGAAGGTTTATTAATCACCACTGCTGTCCCAGCATTCATTTGGGATTGGGACAGACTCAGAAAGGTGAAAGCCACATTTGAACAGCTCACAGAAGAGGCAAGTTGGTGTTTAAGCAAATTATTTCAACCTGGTGTGATAAAGTGATTGCAACAGTGGTAATTTCCACTTGGGAGGAAGGACAGAAGGCCATGGATTCACCCTGCCTGGAGAGGTCTTAAGAAGGAAGTCCTGCTGCTGCTGCTCCTGCTGCTGCTAAGTCACTTCAGTCGTGTCCGACTCTGTGCGACCCCACAGACGGCAGCCCACTAGGCTCCTCTGTCTCTGGGATTCTCCAGGCAAGAACACTGGAGTGGGTTGCTATGTCCTTCTCCAATGCATGAAAGTGAAAAGTGAAAGTCAAGTCGTGCCTGACTCTTAGCGACCCCATGGACTGCAGCCTACCAGGCTCCTCCGTCATGGGATTTTCCAGGCAAAAGTACTGGAGTGGGGTGCCATTGCCTTCTCCGAAGAAGGAAGTCCTACTGAACCTTGAAAAGCTTCATCTGAATCTCCAGTCCCACGGTTCTGAGTGTGGTCCTGAAGCAGCAGCATTTTCACCACTCAGGGACTTTGTTAAAACTGCACATTCTGAATCTGGAACTCTGGGGTGGGTCCCAGTGATCTGTGTTTTAGCAGCCCTGAAGGTGATTTTGATGCTGCCCGAAGACAGAACCTCTGTGTCAGGCAGAAAATGCATGCATGCTCAGTTGCTTCAGTTATGTCCGACTCTTTGCGACCCTATGGACTGTAGCCCACCAGGCTCCTCTGTCCATGGGATTCTCCAGGCAAGAAAGCATGCTGGAGTTGGTTGCCATGCCCTCCTCCATGGGCTCTTACTGACCTGGGATCAAACTCACGTCTGCCTGTGTCTTCTGCATTGCAGGCAAATTCTTTACCCACTGAGCCACCTGGGAAGCCCAAAAAGAGGCAGAGGAGCCTATAAATTGGTGTCTTCAACAAGGGAACAAGGGTACTAAAGTTGAAATTACTGATTTTTATTTTCACCCAGCTTTTACATTCCTTTTTATTTCTTTTGTCTCAGAATATCGTCTCATCTTAATTCTACACGTGTATCTGTCCTCGTAGACTGTCAGGACCACACCAAAAAGAACAAGTGTGGTCAAATAGGGGACTGAATGACCAGTCATTAACTTGGGACACTCCTGTTACAGCACTGAAATTATCACATCCTATAAGACCTTTAAGTCATGGGCAAACCAGGACAGTTGGTCATCTTAAGTAGGCATTTATATCTGTGCCTTACTGTGACTAAATATCAAACAACCCAAACGCTGAGAGTATTGAATTATAATGTCGGCAACCTTTTTACGCCAGTCCTAATCCCAAGTTCAATTTTGTAATCTTCATCATTAATCATCTTCATGGCTTCTGATCCACTTTAACAAAACTCATAGGCAAAATGTTACACACTTCATTTTTATGACTCAGGAGTATCCTTAAAACTTGACCGTAAGGTCGAAAATGTACATTCTATGGTAGAGCGATTCTGCTTTTAGGAGAAACTTCAGGAGAAATTAGGTGTAAGAAAAGTTAATTGGTATATTGGTAGTCAGTGTCTTGAGAGATCCTTTTGCACTGAGATATGGAAACAATGTAAGTTATCATCAGGAGAATGAACCATCACATGGTACCAAAAAACAAATGAATCAAAGCTATATGTATTTTAATTCAGCAGGACCCTAGGGAGCAATCCCAGGACAGACCCCTTCCCCAAATCCTCTGCTTTAGCTCCTCTCTGAAGTACCTACATAACAGTACCTGATCATATTTCCTGGGTAGTTTTTCATCTCCTAAAACCCGTCACCAAATGGAAGAAATTAAGGACTTGAAGATCACGAGCACGTAGCCCTCGACCTTCTGGCCCTTCAGGATCGATCACGATCAACCAATCAGAGAGTTGCCAGGAGCTGATCAGGCACCCTTGACCGTAAAGCTAGACTTCCCTTCACTACAGCCAGGTGTCAACGGCTTGGCTTTTACTGCGCATGAGCGAGGCGTGGAGGCCAGTCTCGCGTGGATTGCTCGCGCGTGGACGCCTCGCCGGTGGCGCGTCAGGACCCGCGGCGGCGGCGGCGGCGGCTCCCGGGACCCAGCCAGCGGCTGCCTGAGGACCTGTGCCTCCGAGTCAGCCCAGAACCGGCCGGCGCGCGTCCCTGGCCCGTGGCACGTCGGGGTTTAGAGGTGGTGGAGGTGAGGCCCTCGCAGCGGCCAACCCAGACGCCTTCGGTGAGTAACGCGGCCCGGGACCCGGCGCCGGACGCTGGTCCTGCCCGAGGCGGAGCTTCGCTTGGGTGGGCCCGCCTTGGGCTTTCCTCAGCCTCCTCTCTGATGGGACTGAGCTTCTGCCTCGCTGGGGCTCGGAAACTTTGACCCTGAGAGACAGCCCGTTTGGCATCGCGGTGGATTTCACAACACCTGCGGTGAAGAGTTAATTATGGGTATTCAGATCTCTGTTTTCCATCTTAAAATCCCCCTACGGGTGAATTTTGCGAAACCGGGAGAACTTGAGCTATGCTATCAGAAATGGAAGAAAGTGAGGTTTTTGTTGTCAGCTCTGTGGGTCTCTGTTCTCCTTGAGGTCTGGAGAACAGAGGCTTCAGCGGTTCTGCTGTCCGATCAAAGTGAGCATTTTCCATTGCTTTGGCTTTTATTAATATCTCGGGGGGAGGAGGGGTGTGTTTCCATACCTAAGTCCAAATCCTGTTCTCTCTTCCTGGTTTTGCTGAAAGTGAGACATGTGATTCTGAGCAAATGATAGATATATTCTTTTCTATAACTGTTGTTTGTTTCAACTGAATTGGGTGTTTGGAAACTGGGGGAGAACGTTTCTGAAAATGGTCAAGGTGGCCTGACAGTTTGCAAGGAGGAAGCCACATTTCTCTTGTGTCTTTGAGATGAATATATCGGCCTGGAACCTCAGGAACTTACCTAGTAATCCGTGTTCCTGTGGCTGAGGAAAAATATATATTTTAAACTCAAGCAGAAAAATTGAAATCCCTGGTTCTGTCTTTATGTATTTGTAAAAATTAACTTAGAAAAATGCTCTATTTGAGTTAAAAGTAAATGCTTACAAATTAAATACTTGAAGTATAAAAGATGCTAGCTAGATAAATTGCAAGTTCACTTGGTCTAGGAAATATGTAATATCTAATTAATATCTGGTATTGTCGCTTCTTCACCTTTGGCTAAGATCTAGTGTAATATCTGGTATTGAAGCTAGGATAAGTTTGGTAGAATCAATACAGACATATATTTTGTTGTACCTCAGGTTACTGAAGATCGATAAATTTGTTACTTTTGTTGCAATTTGTCAACAGAAAGAAACATTTAATTACCGTGAAAGTGAAATCGCTTAGTCGCCTCAGACTCTTTGGGACCCCATGGACTGTAACCTACCAGGCTCCTCTGTCCATGGAATTTTCCAGGCAATAGTACTGGAGTAGATTGCCATTTCCTTCTCCAGGGGATCTTCCCAACCCAGGGATCGAACCTGGGTCTCCCGCATTGTAGACAGACGCTTTACCATCTGAGCCACCTTGTATGATGAAATTCTTATATGTAAATTACATGCAAATAAAATAACAGCTTTTGGGTGAACTTTTTACAAATAATTGTTTTAGGAATATCTACTTAAAAATGACTTCTCTAGATAATGTGGTAACTTGAAATTTCAGAGTTGTGCTAAATTAAGTTAAATAATGGAAGTTTATCTTACAGTTAAGTCATTAGCAAGCAAAATTAATGAAACATTAATAACTGGATGTTGGCTTCTCTTTACAGAGAAACTAAATGTGTTTAGGACTATTACTAAATGGTGCCACTGAGATGTTTTCTGTTAAAAGCAAATGTTTTTAGAAATTGTTATTGGTATTTATGTTTGCCCAACTACAGAATGCTAATGTAAACGTTTATAAATACTTCTTGGTTTTCACTAGAGATTAAGGCTTTTAAGAGTTGAAGATTCTAATTTAAATATGTNGCCGGCGCGCGTCCCTGGCCCGTGGCACGTCGGGGTTTAGAGGTGGTGGAGGTGAGGCCCTCGCAGCGGCCAACCCAGACGTCTTGGGTGAGTAACGCGGCCCGGGACCCGGCGCCGGACGCTGGTCCTGCCCGAGGCGGAGCTTCGCTTGGGTGGGCCCGCCTTGGGCTTTCCTCAGCCTCCTCTCTGATGGGACTGAGCTTCTGCCTCGCTGGGGCTCGGAAACTTTGACCCTGAGAGACAGCCCGTTTGGCATCGCGGTGGATTTCACAACACCTGCGGTGAAGAGTTAATTATGGGTATTCAGATCTCTGTTTTCCATCTTAAAATCCCCCTACGGGTGAATTTTGCGAAACCGGGAGAACTTGAGCTATGCTATCAGAAATGGAAGAAAGTGAGGTTTTTGTTGTCAGCTCTGTGGGTCTCTGTTCTCCTTGAGGTCTGGAGAACAGAGGCTTCAGCGGTTCTGCTGTCCGATCAAAGTGAGCATTTTCCATTGCTTTGGCTTTTATTAATATCTCGGGGGGAGGAGGGGTGTGTTTCCATACCTAAGTCCAAATCCTGTTCTCTCTTCCTGGTTTTGCTGAAAGTGAGACATGTGATTCTGAGCAAATGATAGATATATTCTTTTCTATAACTGTTGTTTGTTTCAACTGAATTGGGTGTTTGGAAACTGGGGGAGAACGTTTCTGAAAATGGTCAAGGTGGCCTGACAGTTTGCAAGGAGGAAGCCACATTTCTCTTGTGTCTTTGAGATGAATATATCGGCCTGGAACCTCAGGAACTTACCTAGTAATCCGTGTTCCTGTGGCTGAGGAAAAATATATATTTTAAACTCAAGCAGAAAAATTGAAATCCCTGGTTCTGTCTTTATGTATTTGTAAAAATTAACTTAGAAAAATGCTCTATTTGAGTTAAAAGTAAATGCTTACAAATTAAATACTTGAAGTATAAAAGATGCTAGCTAGATAAATTGCAAGTTCACTTGGTCTAGGAAATATGTAATATCTAATTAATATCTGGTATTGTCGCTTCTTCACCTTTGGCTAAGATCTAGTGTAATATCTGGTATTGAAGCTAGGATAAGTTTGGTAGAATCAATACAGACATATATTTTGTTGTACCTCAGGTTACTGAAGATCGATAAATTTGTTACTTTTGTTGCAATTTGTCAACAGAAAGAAACATTTAATTACCGTGAAAGTGAAATCGCTTAGTCGCCTCAGACTCTTTGGGACCCCATGGACTGTAACCTACCAGGCTCCTCTGTCCATGGAATTTTCCAGGCAATAGTACTGGAGTAGATTGCCATTTCCTTCTCCAGGGGATCTTCCCAACCCAGGGATCGAACCTGGGTCTCCCGCATTGTAGACAGACGCTTTACCATCTGAGCCACCTTGTATGATGAAATTCTTATATGTAAATTACATGCAAATAAAATAACAGCTTTTGGGTGAACTTTTTACAAATAATTGTTTTAGGAATATCTACTTAAAAATGACTTCTCTAGATAATGTGGTAACTTGAAATTTCAGAGTTGTGCTAAATTAAGTTAAATAATGGAAGTTTATCTTACAGTTAAGTCATTAGCAAGCAAAATTAATGAAACATTAATAACTGGATGTTGGCTTCTCTTTACAGAGAAACTAAATGTGTTTAGGACTATTACTAAATGGTGCCACTGAGATGTTTTCTGTTAAAAGCAAATGTTTTTAGAAATTGTTATTGGTATTTATGTTTGCCCAACTACAGAATGCTAATGTAAACGTTTATAAATACTTCTTGGTTTTCACTAGAGATTAAGGCTTTTAAGAGTTGAAGATTCTAATTTAAATATGTAATTAAAGCAGTTAGAATAATAAAACACTTCAGTATACAGTAGGAAAATAGGATAAATGTTTTAAAAGAAGGTATGAGGAAAGGAGTTGCATCTTGTTAAGAAAAAGGGATTTGGTTATGGAGCCGGTTGTTTGTAGATGGGGGAAATAATAAAGGACAAAGCTAAGATGAATACAGAAAGCTGTGGAAGGTTTGTGGAAAAGGAGTCCTGAAAAAGGAGTTTTGTGAATGGCCAGGCTGAGATTATATTAAACTTAGTAAATGGATTTTATTAAAAGTAGGCTGGTACAGGACTAGATTTTTTTCCTCTCTTGAGAAAACAAGTTTACTTAGAATGCTGATTTTGATAACGGATTGTGTGAATTTCCTTGCCTTTAAGTGATCTGTATTTGCTTTTTTAAATTTGAAGAATAGTTGATTTACAATGCTGTGTTAGTTTCTGGTGTACAGCAAAGTAGTTCAGTTTTGTGTATATATACACACATATACACACATATCTTTTTCATATTCTTTTCCAATGGTTTGTGACAGGATATTGAATTTAATTCCTTGGGCTATACAGTAGGACCTTGTTGTTCATATACTAGTATCTGTTTATATGTAGTTTGTATTTGCTAATCTCAAACTCCTAATTTATCCCTCCCCTCACCCCCTTTCCCTTTTGCTATCCATAAATTTGTTTTCTATGTCTGAGTCTGTTTTGGTGGTAAATAAGCACATTTGTATCATACTTTAGATTCCACATATACATGATATGGTATTTTTCTTTTTCTGACTTCACTTAGGTCCATTGATGTTGCTACAAATGGCATGATTTCATTTTTATGGCTGAGTAGTACCCTTATATATATATATAATATATATACACACATCACAGCCCCGTTACCCATTAAATTGTTAATGGACCTTTAGATTTCTTCCTTGCCTTGGCTATTGTAAAGAATGCTATGAACATTGTGGTGCATGTATCTTTTTGAATTAGTTTTCTCCGGGTATCTACACAGGCATGGGATTGCAGGATCATATGGTATTTCTAGTTTTCTATTTTTAGTTTTTAAAGGAACCTCTATACTGTTTTCCATAATGAATCAATTTTCACTCCCAATGATGTACGACGATTCTCTTTGCTATATACACCCTCTCCGCATTTGTTATTTGTAAACTGTTTAATGATGGCCATTCTGACCAGTGTGACATGATAACCTCATTATAGTTTCGATTTGTGTTTCTCTCAGTGATGCTGAGCGTCTTTGCGTGTTCCTATTGGCCATGTCTTCTTTGGAGAAATATCTATTCAGTCTTCTGCCCATTTTTTATTGGGTTGTTTGCTTCTTGTTATTGAGTTATATGAGCTATTTCTGTATTTCAGAAGTTAAGCCCTTGTCAGTTGCATTATTTGCAAATATTTCCTCCCGTTCCATAGACTCTTTCATTTTGTTTATGGTTTCCTTTGCTGTTCAAAACCTTAAAAGCTTGATTAAGTCCCATTTGTTTTTGTTTGCTTTTATTTCTGTTGCCTTAGAGACTGACCTAAGAAAACACTGCTGCAATTTATGTCAATGTTTTGCCTATGTTCTCTCCTAGGAGTTCTGTGGTGTCATGCCTTAGTTTTAAAGCCATTTGGAGTTTATTTTGGGGTTCGGTGTGAGGTTGTGTTCTAACTTCATTGATTTACATGTGACTATCCAGCTTTCCCAACACAGCTTGCTGAAGACACTGTCTTTTCTCTGTTGTATATTGCTGCCCTTTGTTGACGAGTAACTGACCGTAGATGTGCTGACTTATCTCTGGGCTCTCTATTCTGTTCTGTTGAGCTACATGTCTGTTTTTGTGCCCAAAATACCATGTTGTTTTGATTACTGTTGCTCTGTAGTATTGTCTGGGAGAGTTAAGCCTACAACTTTGTTCTTTTTCCTGAGGATTGGTTTGGCACTTCTGGATCTTTACCGTTCCACATAAATTTTAGGATTATTCTATTTCTGTGAAAAATGTCATGGGGAATTTAATAGGGATTGCATTAAGTCTGTAGTTTGATTTGGGTTGTGTGGCCATTTTAATGTTAATTCTTCCAGTGCAACAGCACGGGATACATTTCCATTTCTTCGCATCATCTTCAGTTCCCTTTCTCAGTGTTTTTCTTCTGATTCTCGGCATACGAGGCTTTCGCCTCCTTGGTCAGGTTTATTCCTAAGTATTTTTATGCAGTTTTAAAAAGAATGTTTTTGAATTGGCATATGGTTGCTTTACAGTGCTGTGTTAGTCTCTGCTGTACAGCAGAGTGAGTCAGCCATGTAAATCGCCTTTCTCGGTTTCCTCCCCATTTAGGTCATGACAGTGCATTGAGCAGAGGCCCCTGTGCTGTACAGTAGGCGCTTGCTTGCTATCTATTTTATACATGGTTGTGTACAGTGTCAGCCCCAATCTCCCGATTCATCCCACCCGCCTGTCCCCCTTGAGAGCCATACAGGTGCTTTATACATCTGTTTCTACTCTGCTTTGTAAATAAGATTGTCTATACCAATTATTTTCAGATTCCACATAGATGCAGTAATATGATACTTGTTTTTCTCTTTCTGACTTCACCCTGGATGCCAGTCTATCTATATCTCTACAAATGACCCAATTTCATTCCTTTTTATGGCTGAGTAATAATATCCCATTATATATATATATATGCACCACATCTTCTTTCTCCATTTCTCTGTTGATGGACATTTAGGTTGTTTCCATGTTCTAGTTACTGTAAATAGTGTTGCAGTAAACACTGGGGTGCATATCTTTTTGAATTAACGGTTTTCTCTCAGTATATGCCTAGTAATGGGATTGCTGGGTCAGATGATAGTTCTATTTTTAGTTTTTTAAGGAACCTCCATATTCTTCTCCATGATGGCTGTTTCAAATTACATTCCCACCAACAGTGCAAGAGGGCTCCCTTTTCTCCACACCCTCTCCAGCATTTATTGTTTGTAGATTTTGTGATGATGGCCAACCTGACCAGTGTGAGGTGACACCTCACTATGGTTTTGTTTTGCGTTTCTCTAGTAATTAGTGATGTTGAGCTTCTTTTCATGGGTTTTTTGGCCATCTGTATGTCTTCTTTGGAAAAATGTCTATTTGGGTCTTCCACCCAGTTTTTGATTGAGTTGTGTTTTTTTTATATTGAGCTGTTTGTATATTTTGGAGATTAACCCTGTTTCAGTTGCTTCGTTTGCAAGTGTTTTCTCCCATTCTGCATGTTCTCTTTTTGTTTATGATTTCCCTTGCTGCTCAAAAAGCTTTTAATTTTAGTTAGGCCCCATTTGTTTGTTTTTATTTCTATTCTCATTACTCTAGGACAAGTCCCCAACCTTTTTGGCACCAGGGACTGGTGTCATGGAAGACAATTTTTCCGTGGACTGGGGAGGATGGTTCTAGTTTCACTTGCCGTCCAACTCCTGCAGCCCAGTTCCCCTAACACCCGTTGCTGGGAACCCCTCCTGTAGGAGATGAGTCAAAGAAGAGCTTGCTGAAATTCATGTCAAAGTGCGTTCTGCCTGTGTTCCTCTAAGACTTTTATAGTGTCTGGCCTTACATTTAGGTCTTTAATCCATTTTGAGTTTATTTTTGTGTATGGTGTTAGAGTGTTCTGATTTCATTATTTTATATGTAGCTATCTAATTTTTCCAACACCACTTATTGGAGAGACTGTCTTTTCTCCATTTGTGTATTCTAGCCTCCTTTGTCTTAGATTAGGTGACCATAGGTTTGTGGGTTTATTTCTGGACTTTGTATCCTGTTCCATTGATCCATATTCTGTTTTTGTACAAAAATATAGTAGTCTGAAGTCAAGGAATATAGTCTGAGGTCAGGGAGCCTGATTCCTGCAGCTCCATTTTTTTGGTTTTTTCTCAAGATTGCTTTTGCTATTTGAGGTTTTTTTGTGTTCCATACAAATAGTAAAATTTTTTGCTCTAGTACTGTGAAAAAATGCCATTAGTAATTTGATAAGGGGGCTTCCCAGGTGGCTCGGTGGTAAAGAATCCACCCTCCAATGCAATAGACTTGGGTTCAATCCCTGGGTCAGAAAGATCCCCTGGAAAAGGAAATGGTAACTCACTCCAGCATTCTTGCCTGGGAAATCCCATGGACAGAAGAGCCTGATGGGCTACAATCCACAGGGTCACAAAGAGTCGGACACAAATTTTTAGCGACTAGACAACAATAACAATTTGATATGGATTGCATTGAATCTGTAAATTGCTTTGGGTAGTATAGTCACTTTCACAATATTGATATCTATTTGTATTGTCTTTGATTTCTCTCAGCATATCTTAGTTTTCTGTGTACAGGTCTTTTGCCTCTTTAGGTTTATTCCTAGGTATTTTATTCCAATGGTAAATGGGATGGTTTCCTTAATTTCTCTTTCTGATCTTTCATTATTAGTGTATAGGAATGCAAGAGATTTCTGTGTATTAATTTTGTATCTTGAGACTTTACTAAATTTATTGATTAGCTCTAGTAGTTTTCTGATGGCATCTTTAGGATTTTCTATTAGGTTGGTACAAAAGTAACTGCAGTTTCAGACCATAAATTTTAAATCATTAAAACTAGGCCCAAACACGTCTTTATTAATCAAGATAGGAACCATTACAATCAACACGTTTTTGCCAACAAGAAATAAGACTTCTCATTCCTGCAGCATAAAAGTCCATGCTTCGGGATTTGATGAACTCTTGGTTGGTTGTGGAAGCATTTTCCCTGAAAAAACTTGTCAAGATTCTGGTAGAAGTGGTAATCGGTTGGTGAGAGGTCAGGTGAATATGATAGATGAGGCAAAACATCATAGCCTAATTTGTTCAACTTTTGAAAAGTTGTTGCGTGACGTGTGGTCAGGTGGTGTGGTGGAGAACTGAGCCCTTTCTGTTGACCAATGTTGCCTGCAGGCCTTGCAGTTTTCAGTGCCTCTCATTGATTTGCTGAGTATACTTCTCTCAGCTGTAATGGTTTCACTGGGATTTAGAAAACTGTAGGATCAGACTACCAGTGACCATGACCTTTTTTTGGTGCAAGTTTGGCTTTGGGAAGTGCCTTGGAACTTATTGTCAGTCCAGCTACTGAGCTGGTCATTGCCGGTTGTGATATGAAACCTTCTTTTCATCACAATCTGATCAAGAAATGGTTCGTTGTTGTATAGAATAAGAAAAGATGACATTTCAAAATGATGATTTTTTTTTTGAATAGCGTTCTGCTCATCAAGCTTTCTCAACTTTCCAGTTTGCTTCAGATGCTGAACGGCCATAGAATGGTCGATGCCGATTTCTTTGGCAACTTCTCGTGTGGTATTAAGAGGATCAGCCTCCATGATTGCTCTCAGCTGGTCATTGTCACCTTCCCATGGCCAGCCACTATGCTGCTCATCTTCAAGGCTCTTGTCTCCCTTGCAAAACTTCTTGAACCACCACTGCGCTGTATGTTCATTAGCAGTTCTGGGCCAAATGCATTGTTGATGTTGTGAGTTGTCTCTGCTGCTTTACAACCCATTTTGAACTAAATAAGAAAATGTATTTTTATCTAACATCATTTCCATAGTCTAAAATAAATATGAAATAAACAGCAAGTAGTAAGTCTTTAGCAAAAAACATAAAGCAAGAAATGTGCATTAAAATGATATGTAACATTACCATATTTATTGAGAATGTGTTCCAATATCAAGAGCAAATTTCAACAAAAACCACAGTTATGTTTGTACCAATCTAATATGTGTAGTATCATGTTATCTGCACTTCTTCAGTGCTAATTTGGATTTCTTTTATTTCTGTTTCTTCTTAGATCGCCATGGCTAGGATTTCCAAAACTAGTGGCTAGAATGGGCATCTTTGTCTTTTTTCTGATTTTAGAGGAAATGCTTTCAGTTTTTCACCATTGAGAATAATGTATGTTGTGGGTTTGTCATATATGGCCTTTATTATGTTGAGGTAGTTTCCCTCTATGCCCACTTTCTAGACTTTTTTTTAAATCATAAATCAGTGAATTTTGTTGAAAGCTTTTTATACATCTATTGAGGTGATCATATGGTTTTTATTCTTCAGTTTGTTAATAGGGTGTATGACATTGCTATTGTGTATACTGAAGAATCCTTGCATCCCTGGGATAAGTCCCACTTGATGTATGATTCTTTTAATGTGTTGGTGGATTCTGTTTGCTAGTATTTTCATGAGGATATTTGCATCTCTTTTCATCAGTGATACTGGCCTGAAATTTTCTTTGTAATATCTTTGTCTGGTTTTGGTATCAGGGTAATGGTGGCCTCATATGAGTTTGAGACTTTTCCTCCCTCTGTAATTCTTTGGAAGAGTTTGAGAAGGACAGGTGTTAGCTCTTCTCTAAATGTTTGATAGAATTTTCCTGTGAAACCATCTGGTCCTGGACTTTTGTTTGTTGGAAGATTTTTAATCACAGTTTCCATTTCATTACTTGTGATTGATCTGTTATATTTTCTATTTCTTTCTGATTCAGTCTTTGAAGGTCGTACCTTTCTAAGAGTTTGTCCATTTCTTCCAGTTTGTCCATTTTATTGGCATACAGTTGCTTGTGGTAGTCTCTTATCCTGTGTAAAAGGGATTTTTTTTACTTTTTATTTTCTGATATTTCATTGTTAGTGTAAAGGAATGCAAAAGATTTCTTTATGTTAATCTTGTATCCTGCTGCTTTGCTGAATTCATTTATTCTAGTAGTTTTTGTATGGAGTCTTTAGAGTTTTCTGTATATAGTATTGTGTTATCTGCATATGATGAAAATTTTACCTCTTCTGTTCCAATTTGCAATCCTTTTTATTTCTTCTTCTTGTCTGATTACTGTGCCTAGGACTTCCAATACTATGTTGAATAGAAGTGGTGAGAAGGTGCATGCTAGTCATTTTCCAGATTTTACCAGGAAGGCTTTTAGCTTTTCACCGTTGAGCATGTGGGTTTGTCATAAAAACTTATCATGTTGAGATATGTTCCCTCAATACTCACTTTTGGAAGGAGTTTTTATCATGAATGGGAATTGGATTTTATCAAATGCTTTTTCTGGATCTATTGAGATGATCAAATGGTTTTTGTCTTTTCCTTTGTTCGTGTGGTTTATCACATTGATTTGCACATGCTGAACAATCCTTGTGACCCTGGGATGAATCTAACTTGATTGTATGATTTTTAATTTTATGTATTGTTGGATGTGGTTTGCTAATACTTGAGATTTTTGCATCTATGTTCATCAAAGATATTGGCCTGTAATTTTCTGTTTGGATAATATCTTTGGTGTTAGTATCAGGATGACGGTGGCTTCATAGAATGACTTTCGGAGTGTTCCCTCCTCTTTAATCTTTTGGAAGAGTTTGAAAGGATCAGTATAAATTTTTTATATGTTTGGTAGAATTCCCCAGTAAAGCCATCTGGTCCTGGATCCTCTTTCACGTCTAGTAATTGGTCTGTTCAAATTATCTGTTTTTCTTCTTTCAGTTTTTGGTTGTATGTTTCTAAGAAATATTTCCATTTCTTCTAGGTTGTCCAATTTGTCCTCATATACTTGCTGACAATGTGGTACTTGTTATTTCTCATCTTTCATTTCTTATTTTGCTTCTTAGGGTCCTCTTGCCTCTTCCTGGTGAGTCTGTGCAAGGATTGTTGATTTTGTTTATCCTTTCAAAGAACTAGCTCTTAGGTTTATTTCCCTTTTTTTTTTTTTTTTTCAGTCTTTATTTCTTCTCTGATATTTAGTGTTTCCCACCTTCTGCTGACTTTGGGTTTTGTTTATTCTTTTTCCAGTTCTTTTAAGTGGTAGTTTAGGTTTTTTTTGAGATTTTTCTTATTTGCTGAGAGAGGCCCATGTGGGTATGAATATCCTCTAAGGACTTCTGCTTCCAATAAATTTTGTATGGTAGTGTTTTCATTGTCAGATTTATCTCAAGGTGTTTTTAAATTTTCTTCTTTTACTCCCTCATTGACCCATAAAACTCTTCATTTTATAGATGAGAAAGCTGTGTCTCAGAGTGAGAGGGTTTAGCTCAGACCAGGTGCTAATACTACATTGGGAACATCATGCTGACTGATTCTGCTAAAATCTCCTCCCTAAGGTGAAAGACAACTTACTGCACCTCCCACCTGCTGCCACCCAAAGCCAGATGCCATGTATTGCAGGTCCCTCTTAGATTCTGGAGGCAACAAGAACACATCTGAGTGAGCTCCTTATCCACCTACAGAGCCACTCAGAAGGCTGCCAGCTTCAGTGGGAACCAGAGCAGAGGAAGGCTCTACAGAGCATCCCGGCTACAGCACAAGCTGCTGACAACCCAGGTCCATGGTCTGGTGGACACAGCAGTGGTTGCACAGAAGAGGGAAAGGAGGCCCCCCACCCTGGGGACTGTGGACTCCTTATACCACTGAACTGGCAAAGGAAACGAGTTAATTTACTGACAGAGGTTGATCCCTATGGTGAGGTGAAAGTGAAGTCGCTCAGCCGTTTCCGAGTCTTTGCGACCCCATAGACTGTAGCCTACAAGGCTCCTCTGTCTATGGAATTTTCCAGGCAATAGTACTGGAGTGAATTGCCATTTCCTTCTCCAGGGGATCTTCCCAACCCAGGGCTTGAACCCGGGTTTCCCGCATTGTAGACAGACGCTTAACCGTCTGAGCCACCTGGGAAGTCCGATCCCTATTAGCAAGTGAAAATTAATAGAGATCAGTTTGAAGTGGGTGGCTTCAGTTCGGTGAGAGTAAGGAAGATGGAAGGGAGGATGGCAGCCTCAAGACAATTCAGAAACAAGGATATAAGGACTTCGTATATTTTCTTTAGCTATGTTATAGGGATGTGTTTATTTTTATATACTAACAATTATCTTTTCCTCCTCCCCATTATTTTACACATGACTGTTGCAAAATAAGTTTATGATTTAGCCATTAGGGACTAGAATTTTCAGCAGCACTGTGACTGAATTTCAGGGGTAATGTGTATATTATTAATCAGCATAGATTCAGTGACCCTTGAAACTGTGCATCCTGTCAATTTGGAGAAAAGAGAGAATTTATTTGTAAGAAGCGTGGCTGTATCTTGTTCAGATAAGAACATAAAGTTAATCAATTGTATATATAATTGTGTAAACAGGGTACATATGGAAGCTGAATCGTGGAAGGAAGAGACTGTGCTGTTTTCAATTTTTTGCCTCTAGTTGTAAATGCACCCTTTTTCGCCCGCTCTGTGGAGGGGAATCTGAGCTTCTTAACCGGTTTCCTTTCCCACATGGCATAATGTTACGTGTTGCCAGCAGAGGGCGCAGGAGAGACACTGAAGGAGGAAAGGGCTCTTCTAGTGTTGATGGGCTGTTTACCAGGTTTCTCCTGCGCGCCCTCCAGTGGCCGACTGCTGCCGTGCGCAGCAGTCAGCAGCATCTAGGCTCCCTTCACCACCAACCCCATCCGCAGGGCACTTTCTGAATGGGGTGCCTCCAGGGAGACCCCGCCCAATATCCACTTTCCGTGACACCCTGGGAGGGGCGGGTTTCCACTGTGTTCCACCAGCATGGCACCCCAGCACTTCTCTGCCAGCTGGTGAACCACAGCCGTGTCCTCCCAACAAAGCCTGGGTCTCAGCCCTGTTGGGGGACCTGGGTGTGGGAGTCTTTGGGCGGTCTACCTCCGCCCAAGGGGGAGGAGCTGCGCCTTAGGGCTGCTCTTCCTGGATCTTTAGATGTCTGTACTTCTTATTCCGTTCATGCTAACAACTTAGCGCAAATTCAGACTGCCTGTGAGGAAGGGGGACTACCCGGCGCCTCCCAGGACTGTCCTCCGTCCCTTTCCCCTCTCCTGTTTTCTTCGCCTCTGACTATCCACCCTCCTCCAGGTTTCTCATCTGTTCCTCTCTGTCCCCTTCTCCCTCCTCCCCTTTCTTGTCTTTATCACCACCCTCCCTCCCTCTTTGAAAAGTAAGCTCAGATTTTTGTGCATTTGAGATGACGATTGCTTCAGAGCCTGGCAGAGGGCTCCTCTCTTTCCCTGTGATGTCCCACCAAGAAGGGGTGGGCAGAGGCACAGGGCAGTCACAAAGGGCTGCATGGTCACCGCCCCAGCCAAGAGGCCCGCACAGCACTGGCATTCCTTCAGGCGCTTCCTGACCCCTGCCTCTGCAAAACTCCTTCCGTGAATGTGGACTGAAAAATCTACACAGAAAAATCTGAGATCTCCAACCTGAAAAATGAACGTATGAAATGCACAACCAGACTTAAGACTGACTAAATCCTCTCTCTGGGCCTCAGTTTTCACATCTGTAAAATGGGGAGGACTTTCTTTTCTTCACATAATTTTATCTTTATTTATTTATTTGGCTGTGCCAGGTCTTAGTTGCAGCATGTGGGATCTAGTTCCCTCACCAGGGACCAAACCTAGGCCCTCCGATTGGGAGTGCAGTGTCTTAGCCATTGGACCACCAGGGAAGTCACCTTCAGACAGTTTTATCTATTTAAAAAGGATTGTAGAAACAGTTTCTCTGTCCAGATACCATTCTAAGCACTGTATATTAATACATATTAATTGAATCAATATAACAAGCTAACAAGGGAGGGACTATTCTTCCCATTTTATAAGCGTGTCTATGACACATTAATGAGGAAACAAAACCAGTGTTTAAAAGTGTATGTGAACATGACATTTACTATTAAACCGGAAAGGGTTAAGCCCAACCTTGTTAAAAATCATAATCTCAAGGATGAAGGTGTTGAGGAATGCAAACACCATCACTTTCAACCTAGGCTCTGGTGATATTTGACTATAATGTGCATACAAGCATTTTGTAATAGAACAACTATTTCCAATCTGAATAATGTATGAAATGTACAAACAGACTTAAGGCTGGCCAGGTCCTCTCTCCAAGCCTCAGTATTCCCGTCTGTAAAACGGAAATGACCTCTTCTTCATGTTGTTTTATGTATTTAACAAAGATTTGTAGAAACAGTTTCTTTGTGCTGCTGCTAAGTCACTTCAGTCGTGTCCGACTCTGTGTGACCCCATAGATGGCAGCCCACCAGGCTCCCCCGTCCCTGGGATTCTCCAGGCAAGAACACTGGAGTGGGTTGCCATTCTTTGTGCCAGGTGCCATTCTAAAACTTTGATTCGGCTAATATGTATAATCCTTACAACAAGCTAATGAAAGAGGGGCTGAGAGTGGGGCCTGAGGGAACAGAGGGAATCAGAGCTGGGTGAGCCTCTGTCCTGAGAGCTCAGGCAGGATGACCCCGAGGTGCCAGCCTGCAGCCTCCATGGGCAGCTCAGCACGGCGCCTGGCCACGCGTGCCCTGGGGGAGAGGAGGCAGGCTGTGCTCTGTGAGGGGAGGAACATGGGGAGGAAGGAGCCGAGGGGGTGGCGAGGGCCCAAGCCCGGGCAGGGCTGGGCGGAAGCCTGCTGGCTGTCACCTGTGGGTCTGCGGCCGAGCAGGACTCCCCTCATGCTGTCTTCATGCGGCCCCTCCTGGGCTCCTGAAAGAACACACATGCAGCACCCCCAGAATCCTGCTTCCACATCCACAGCTCCAACATCCACCCTCTAAGCAACTGCGCCCTGGGAAGAGGCTCTCCCCTCCTGGAGCCCCCAGAGACAGAATTAAAATCATGCCTTCTCCCTGTTCCCCAGGACCTGTCCACTTCCCCTCCCCTCATGGAACCAGGTCCCTTTCAGCCTTCCTCCACCTCCTGCCCTCCTGGAGAGCAGACTCCCATTACTCATTCTCGCAAACGTCCCCATGCTGTCAAGAATGTGAGTCTCTAATTGTGCGGTTCTAGGATGTCCATTAGAGCTGGGCTGTTAATTGTGCTGTTCCAATGTCTCCTGTGTTCTTACTTATTGCACAGCTGTCAGCTGCTGAGAGGCCTGTGAAAATCTTCCACCGTCATTGTGCACGGGGGCCATGTGACGTGCACCCAGGTTTGAAATGATTATAGCTTCCAGTGAATTGAGTCTTAACATTACATTGTGAGCCTCTTCTTTTCTGACCGTGTTCTTTGCCGTAAAGTCTATTTAGCTGGATGTGAATATAGTCATATAAGCTGGCTGGTATTTGCCAGGCGTGTGCGTATTATGTTCGCTATCCTCGGACTTTGACGTGCCTTGTGAGTTTGGCTGCGTCTTCCGTAAACAGTTTATAGCTGACTTATTTCTGTTCTTCAATAAGGTGGCTTCTTATTGCTACTCCTAATATACTTGGATTTACTGTAATTGCTGATACATTTTAATCTATATCTACCATCTTCTGTCTGCACTTTTTCCTGTTTTTTCCTATGCACTTCTTTTTTTCTGTCTTCAACTCGATTGACAGTTTTCTCTGTTCCTTTTATTTTTCATGTTGGAAGCTGTATATTCTGGCCCCTTACTGCTGATTTTTAATTTTTCTCCCTGGCTTCTAGCTAATTGTGGGTAACTGAGTTAATATCTATACCTTCCCTTCTAGCAATACAAAGATTTAGATCACTTTTATTCAGATTATCCTGGGGAAGGTTTTATTTCCAAATGGTTGTATAACCTCAGAACACTCGATCATTGTTTTCTTCATATTTGTACGTTTTGATTTACCCGTATTTATGGATTCCTCCTCACCTCTACTTGTTATGGTCCATGCTTCCTCCTGCATTTGTTTTCCTTCTTCCTAAAGGATGTGCCTCAGTAATTATTTTTGTGTTTCAGGTAATGATTAAAGCTATCCTTTTGTCTGTTTGAAAACATCTACTTCAGCTCTCATTCTTCACTTGATAGTTCCACTGGGTATAGAGTTCCGGGTTGTCAGTCACTGCGTTCTCAGCACGTTGCAAACGCCGTTTATCCTCTGTTGCTGCTATTGAGACGTGTAATGTCAGGACCTCCTGCCAGTCTTTTGTCTCAGCTAAGGTTGTCTCTCTTGCTCTGTGTTCTGCGGTTGTATTATGATGTGGATTTATTTTTATTTGTCCTTCTTGGTTTTTTTATATGATACAAAATTTCTAGGTATTTTGTAAACAGAGGGTTTGGGTTTGGTAGTTCAGAGTCTAGCGGGGGTGGAGCCAGAATCACTCTAAGGAGCCTGTGTGTCCCCAGCACTGCCTGGCCCAGAGCCCACAGGCAGGTCTGGAAGGGCAGGGTGCAGGCAGAAAGATCCCAGCCTCAGCTCTCAAGGGAGCCAGGCCTTCAGTTAGCGCCCTGGGAGCAGGCCATCAGGGTGGGAATAACTGACACAAACAAGTAAGATCACTTGATAGACAGTGATGCTTCCTCTGGAAGGGGATTCTCCCTGACTGAGAGCAGAGAGGGAAGAACTCCTGCCATGAGGTGCTGAGAGAACGGGGATGGACTAGGTGAGGACCCCCTTGGGGGCGCACACAGCCCAAGGCAGGGCTGCTCTCGTGTAGCCGTAGCCGGGCAGACGAGGAGACCCCAAGCGCCCGCCCCCACCCCCCCGCAGTTGCTAGCAAACATGTACCCTAATGGGAGCGGGTTGGTGCACAGGCTGCTTCTCAGCAGCAGCAATGCATTAGTGAAACACTCTGCATAGTGCCCAGTTGATTCCATCCTCACAGCAGGCTACTGAGCCCCCCTTTAAACATGGAGAAACTGAGGCTCAGAGGGCAAATCGTGCAGCTTCTCTGTGCCTTAGTTTCATCTTCTGTCATGTGGGATGATAATGTAACAACGTCTATGGGCTGGTGTGAGAGTGAAATGAGTTGATGTCTGTGTGTTCTGTAGAGCAGGAGAAGATAATAGGTGTTAGTGATGAATATCACCCACCTCGCCCCAGAATCCAGCCTTCTCTTGGCCCCTCCCCACCCTCCACACACTGTCCTGTATCACTGTCTTCATAACCTCTATCCCTGTATGAAATTACACCTTCACTCACTCGTGTGCCTATTTGCTGTGTCTGCCCCATAGACTCCTTGTGCCGTGGGGACAGAGCCTCCTGTTCATTCACTCAGTGTCCCTGACAAGGTGGCATAGGTGTGTCTGAGCCTGAGAGTAAGCAACTGATGGAGCCTGGATTTCAAGGAATCCCCAGTCAACCTAGATCCATGGGCCAGTCACTCACTGACCCATAGAAAGTAGCCTCTGAAATGCACATCCCTGGTCAGCCACAGCCACACCGAGAGTCAGTGTTAACCCATGCAGCTCTCTCTCCTCCAAGGGCATCCCTGGGCTACATTTATTTTCTGCTCCTGGTACTCTCTGTTTGGATCTCTGTTTATAACACCTGTTGGCAATCATTGATTCCCTGCACACCTGGGAAAGGTTCTCATAGAAACTAAATCAGTCATCTCTGAGTCCCTAGCACGTGCCAGGTATCTGGAAGGTATTGGAATGAAGGACAGAATATTGGATGACACCAGGAAAGGGTCACCAGATATAAGACACCCAGTTAAAACTGACTTCCTTGAGGGCTCAGTGGTTAGGACTCCATGCTTCTGCTCCAGGAGGCATAGAGGGGAACTAAGATCCTGGGTTTCGTGTGTCATAGTTTAAAAAAGCAAACTGAATTTCAGATAAATGATGAATATTTTTAGTATCAGTATGGCCCAAGTATGGCATGAGATATACTTAAATGGAAAACTATTTTTTTGGTTCTCTGAAATTCACATTTAACTTGATAGCCTGTATTTCCATTTGCAAATTGTAGCAATATTATAGGAGAGGCACATGCAAGGGACAGGAAGGGGAGACAGGTCAAAGGTGCCTGTGGGGCTGGGCTTGCTGGGGAGGCGGGCACAGCCGGCAATGCAGCTGCAAGATCAGTGGGTTCTAAAGTGTGACCTCCGAGTATCTGATCAAGAAAGGTGGCAAGGGCTTCCTTTCAACCCCTCTGCCCCTGGCCTTGTGAAGGGACAGTCAGGGCTACTCAGGGAGTGTGGCTGAGGAAGAGATGTGAGGTGTCAGGAGGATCACTCTGGAGAAGGGGGATGCTCTTGTTTCGTTGTCTGGACCTCTCAGAGTGCCATATCCCAAGTCCTCAGGAAAGGTGTGTCAGCTGCAAATACACACCCCCTAAGGCCAGCTCCACCCTGCCTTCCCCAAAGTTACTTCAGGCATCAGCAGGGGTGTGACACATTGCATTCATAATGAGGAAACCTCCACACCTTACACAATTCAAAAACAAATACTCTCATAGATTTCTACATATTTGGACAGATTTTCAAATTTAACTTCATTAGGTAATTTTCAAACATGCATGAAAGTAGACAGAAGAATGTAACAGTCACCTGTGTATTTCTCACATGATTTCACAATTATCAAAATTTTTGTCACCTTCCTTACACTGATATTTATACCCTCACCCTTCCCCCACAAGCACACACTTATTTCTTTGTGAGTTTTCCTAAAGCAGGTCTCAGACATCATATCATTTTATGCAGTTTACAATTCTAAGGGGTTTACAAAAACACCACAGTTTCTCATGAGTGTTGTAATCCCATTTTACACATGTGCAAACTGAGGCCTAGAGAGCTGAAGTTCTTGTCCAAAGCGACAGGGAAATGGTGGGGTTGGCACCAAGCCGTCAGGACCCCCGAACCTGAGATTCCCCTTCCTCCATGAGGCCCCCTGCTAGCCCTCCTCCTTTCCCCCATGGCAGGGCTCCCAAGTCAGACTTTGATTTCTGCCAGGGCCAAATTCCAGGCAGAGGTCTGGCCAGCCAGCTCAGGCAAGGCGATTGATGGGGTGCTGATGATGTCAGGGTTGACAGACAAGCACCGGGCTGGCCCAGGCCAGGCTGCTGAGGGCCAATTGTCAGCCTTGATGGGAACCAGACACCTCAGCCCCCTGGGGCCTGGAAGAGAAGATGCGGGGCCAGAAGGGGCCTGAGGGTTTCTCACCCCGCAGCAGCCACTGACTCAAGGGTACGCATCAGATGGGATCAGATGGTCTCAGTTCCTCAAGGAGCTCAGGGAGGCCCTGGGGGTGTCAGGGATGTCCTGAACCTCCATCACGTGGGATCTAGTGGGAAGGGCTCTCGACTCAGAGTCCAGTGTTGGCCTCTGAAAATGACCTCAGACCATCTTTCCCTCTCTGAGCCTCAGTCTGCTCACCAATAACAAAAGAAGCTGAGACTAGATCAGGAGTCAGCACACTCTTCCCATAAAGGGTCAAATACTTCAGCTTTAGGAACTACACAGCCTTTACTGTAGCTACCAGGTTCTGCCTGGAAGCCACAGTAGCTACCAGGCTACTGAAAACTGCCAGAGATGAGATCTAATGGAGTGGGCATGGCTGTGTTCCAATAAAGCTTTATTTACAAAAAGAGGTAGAGGGCCACAATTGCCCTACAGCTGTAGTTGGCTGATCCATGGACTAGCCAGTCACTAAAGGCACTTTGATGGGCTTCTTCGATAGCTCAATTGGTAAAGAATCTGCCTGCAATGCAGGAGACACTGGTTTGATTCCTGGGTCAGGAAGATCCTCTGGAGAAGGGATAGGTTACCCACTCCAGTATTCTTGGGTTTCTCTTGTGGCTCAACTGGTAAAGAATCCGCCTGCAATGCAGGAGACCTGGGTTTGATCCCTGGATTGGGAAGATCCCCTGGAGAAGGGATAGGCTACCCACTCTACTATTCTGGCTTGGAGAATTCCATGGACTATACAGTCCATGGGATTGCAAAGAGTCAGACACAACTGAGCGACTTTCACTTTCACTTTCAAAGGCACTTTGAAAAATATGCACATCAGAGATTAGGGTTGACAAATACCTATGCTCACAGGAGCCAGGCAGATAATGTGGATAAAGCAAAAGCCATGGAAGGCACTCAGGAGTGCTGAGGACTGAAGCAAAAACTACAGGCTGTGCCCTGGCGAGAGGAGATGGCCTGGGATGCTCCCTGCTTTAGCCAATTGTTGCCAGGTGGAGACCAACTTAGTCCCAAATATAAATGATTATTCAAAAGATGCTGGAAATCTGCTTGTTAAAAAATGTGAGGTACCCCATTTTGAAATGCTGGTTATAAACTCAAACTTGTAAGAAACATAGCGTGGCCACAGTCCCATCACACTATGTGCCGTGTTTAGCCCAAGGGCCACCTTTTGCCCTTCTTTCAGATCCTCCCCCCCACCTCCCCACCTACTTCAGAAGCACAGAGACTGCTCTGGGGGCTCACCTCGGTGAACTGGTGTTTTCGCCCACCCTTGGACACATACAGGCTAATGGGAAAGTAAGAAAAACTGGTGAGGAAAGAACCCCGGCTCAGTCATGGGCCTTCATCCCTCAGGGCCTGGACCAGAGAATCTCCTGGGGAGGCAGCTCTGCTGCTGGCCTAGANGCCAGGCAGATAATGTGGATAAAGCAAAAGCCATGGAAGGCACTCAGGAGTGCTGAGGACTGAAGCAAAAACTACAGGCTGTGCCCTGGCGAGAGGAGATGGCCTGGGATGCTCCCTGCTTTAGCCAATTGTTGCCAGGTGGAGACCAACTTAGTCCCAAATATAAATGATTATTCAAAAGATGCTGGAAATCTGCTTGTTAAAAAATGTGAGGTACCCCATTTTGAAATGCTGGTTATAAACTCAAACTTGTAAGAAACATAGCGTGGCCACAGTCCCATCACACTATGTGCCGTGTTTAGCCCAAGGGCCACCTTTTGCCCTTCTTTCAGATCCTCCCCCCCACCTCCCCACCTACTTCAGAAGCACAGAGACTGCTCTGGGGGCTCACCTCGGTGAACTGGTGTTTTCGCCCACCCTTGGACACATACAGGCTAATGGGAAAGTAAGAAAAACTGGTGAGGAAAGAACCCCGGCTCAGTCATGGGCCTTCATCCCTCAGGGCCTGGACCAGAGAATCTCCTGGGGAGGCAGCTCTGCTGCTGGCCTAGAACAGTCATCTGCCAGGCTCTCTGTCTGAGATGGGGGAACACCAAGGCTTCTCTTGGTGGGAAGCAGGCAAGGCTGTCACCCCAGCCACTTGCCCTGATGTCCCCGATGGCCACCAGCTCAGCCTTGGAGGTGTGTCCCTCTGCACCGGCTCTCCAGGAAGGCCCACATTGATCTGGTTCATTGCCATTTTCCTGGCTGGCACAGAAGGGGCCAGGTTGCCAGCCTATGGGTGTTTTGTTGCCAACTGTCTCAAAGGCAACATCCAGCCAAGATGTGCAACTCTAGAAGAGCTGTGAGAAGCAGGGGACCGTGGGCAGAGGCTTGGGGCTAGGCTGGGATGGGGGTGTTTATTTTTTGGAGTGGGGAGGGGAGCCTATAGGCCTAGAAGCCATAAAAATTGCTGGTTATTCTTCCCACTGGTCTCAGGGGATAGAGTTAGAGCCAGAAATGAGTCTGGAGCTATTAAGACTTCAGAAAGGTACACAGAGGCTCTGCCCGTGTGAACTGAGGAAAAAACAAGACACCTGCCATCTCCCCTCCAGAGCCATCCAGTGGGGTCTGTCTGCTCAGCCACCTTTGAAAATCAGATTTACTGAGGTATTTATTTTTTAAAAATACACTCACTTTGGTGCAGCTGCTGTGGAAAACTGAAGGGAGCTTCCCCAAAAAACTATAAAGAGAATGACCATGCCAGTTAGAAGTCTCACTTCTGGGTATGGACCCCCTAGAACTGAAAGCAGGGTGTCAGAGGGACACTCATGGCCATGTTCAAAGCCACATTATTCACAGTAGCCAAAGGTGGAAGCACCCCACCTGCCCATGGATGGACTAACAGAGTATGGTCTATTCCAACAATGGGATGTTCAGATCAGTCAGTTCAGTTGCTCAGTCGTGTCCAACTCTTTGCAACCCCATGGACCACAGCACGCCAGACCTCCCTGTCCATCACCAGCTCCCAGAGTTCACCCAAACTCATGTCCATCGAGTCAGTGATGCCATCCAGCCATCTCATCCTCTGTCGTCCCCCTCTCCTCCCACCTTCAATCTTTCCCAGCATCAGGGTCTTTTCAAGTGAGTCAGTTCTTCCCATCAGGTGGCCAAAGTATTGGAGCTTCAGCATCAGTCCTTTCCATGAATATCCATGCCTGATTTCCTTTAGGATGGACTGATTGGATCTCCTTGCAGTACAAGGGACTCTCAAGAGTCTTCTCCAACACCACAGTTGAAAAGCACTGATTCTTTGGCGCTCAGCTTTCTTTGTAGTCCGACTCTCACATCCATACATGACTATGGAAAAACCATAGCCTTGACTAGACAGACCTTGTTGACAAAGTAATGTCTCTGTTTTTTAATATGCTGTCTAGAATGGAGTGTTACTCAGCCTTAAAAGGAAGGAGATCCTGACACATGTGCCACCCGGACAGACCTTGAGGACATCCTGCTCAGTGACTTAAGCCAGACACAGAAAGACGAATGCTGTGCAACTCCACGCGTGTGAGGTTCCTAGAGGAGTCGGACTCACAGAGACAGTGGGGACCAGGGGCAGGAGGGGGAGGGAGAGTGGGTGTTGGTTCATGGAGGTTTCCGCTTGCAAAATGGAAAAGTTCTGGAAATCAGTTGTTAGCAAACTGTGAATATACTGAGCACTACTTAAAAGTGGTAAGGTGGTAAGATTGTGCCTTTTTTTCCTACAATTAAACTTCAGCATTTTAAATGATGCACCCATTTCATGTGTACAGTTCCTTGGGCCTCACTGTAGTCTAAGGCGGTTTTAAACTTTTTGCTGTATGAAAGTCTAATTTAAAGGGAATAATGACCCCCATCCCCCAGATCTGGGCCAAGTCTAACCCTCTGTGGCTACAAGGAGCTGCTCTTACCTAGACTTCTAATCTGTCTGTGGGAGGGGACAGGAGGGAGCCAGGGAGAGACGTTTACTTTGGCTTCTTGATTTCTAACCAGCTGCCCAAGGATTGAAAATAGCAGTATGAACCATTGGCTCCACAGACACACCCAGACAAACACAACCCCAAACAACCCACAGCCCCCTACACACGCACACACACACCCCTACACACACACACACACACCCCTACACACACACACACACCCCTACACACACATACACACCCCTACATACACACACACTCCTACACATACACCCAGACACACACACATCCACACACACCCCAGTCACACACCAACACCCCCCCCCAGACATACCCTCATCCCCCTACACACACACCCCAGTCACACACCAACACACACCCAAGACACACACACACACCCCCCAGACACACACCAACACACACCCCTACACACACACCCCTACACACACACCCAGACACACACACACACACAACCCCCAGTCAGACACCAACACACCCCCCAGACACACCCCCCAGACACACC